>JAVTVY010017593.1:0-61529 GCA_036873755.1 Hanleya hanleyi
GCATTTCGGGACCTATTGACATTGCAGCGCAACGCGCAGAGGATAGTATAGTAACAGCATGCTGACTAACATTTAGTAGCATAAAAGCGCATTCCGAGCCCTACTGACCTTGCTGTGCAATACGCAGAGGGTAGTATAGTAACAGTATAGTGACTCACATTTAGTAGTATAAAAGCGGATTTCGGGACCGGGACCTATTGACATTGCGGTGCAATGCGCAGAGGATAGTATAGTAACAGTATATTGACTCACATTTAGTAGTATAAAAGCGCATTTCGAACCCTATTGACCTTGCAGCGCAATGCACAGAGGATAGTTTGATAGCAGTATATTGGCTCACATTTAGTAGTATATAAGCGCATTTCGAGCCCTATTGACCTTGCGGCGCAACGCGCAAAGAATAGTATAGTAACCGCATGTTTATTCACATTTAGTAGTTTAAAAGCGCATTTCGAGCCCTATTGACCTTGCAGCGCAACGCGCACAGGATAGTATAGTAACAGCATGCTGACTCACATTTAGTAGTATAAAGGAGCATTTCGGGACCTATTGACATTGCAGCGCAACGCGCAGAGGATAGTATAGTAACAGCATGCTGACTAACATTTAGTAGCATAAAAGCGCATTCCGAGCCCTACTGACCTTGCTGTGCAATACGCAGAGGGTAGTATAGTAATAGTATAGTGACTCACATTTAGTAGCATAAAAGCGGATTTCGGGACCTATTGACATTGCGGCGCAATGCGCAGAGGATAGTATAGTAACAGTATATTGACTCACATTTAGTAGTATAAAAGCGCATTTCGGGCCCTATTGACCTTGCGGCGCAATGCGCAGAGGGTAGCATAGTGACAGTTTTTTCACTCACATTTAGTAGTATAAAAGCGCATTTCGAGCCCTATTGACCTTGCGGCGCAATGCGCAGAGGATAGTATAGTAACAGTATATTGACACATTTAGTAGTATAAAAACGCATTTCGAGCCCTAGTGATCTTGAGATGCAATGCGCAGAGGATAGTATAGTAACAGTATATTGACTCACATTTAGTAGTATAAGAGCGCATTTCGAACCCTATTGACCTTGCGGCGCAATGCGCAGAGGATAGTATAGTAACAGTATATTGACACATTTAGTAGTATAAAAGCGCATTTCGAGCCCTATTGACCTTGCGGCGCAATGCACAGAGTATAGTATAGTAACAGTATATTGACTCACATTTAGTTGTCTAAAAGCGCATTTCGAGCCCTAGTGACCTTGCGACGGAATGCGCAGAGGATGGTATATTTACAGTATATTGACTCACATTTAGTAGTATAAAAGCGCATTTCGAGCCCTATTGACGTTGCGGCGCAGAGGGTAGCATAGTGACAGTTTTTCACTCACATTTAGTAATATAAAAGCGCATTTCGAGCCCTATTTCCAGCCATATTGACCTTGAGCAGTGGATAGTATAGTAACAGTATATTGACTCACCTTTAGTAGTATAAAAGCGCATTTCGAGCCCTATTGACCTTGCAGCGCAATGTGCAGAGGATAGTATAGTAACAGTATATTGACACATTTAGTAGTATAAAAGCGCCTTTCGAGCCCTATTGACCTTGCGGCGCAATGCGCAGAGGGTAGCATAGTGACAGATTTTCAACCACATTTAGTAGTATAAAAGCGCATTTCGAGCCCTATTGACCTTGCGGCGCAATGCGCAGAGGATAGTATAGTAACAGTATATTGACACATTTAGTAGTATAAAAACGCATTTCGAGCCCTAGTGATCTTGAGATGCAATGCGCAGAGGATAGTTTAGTAACAGTATATTGACTTACGTTTAGTAGTATAAAAGCGCATTTCGAGCCCTATTGACCTTGCGGCGCAATATGCAGAGGATAGTATAGTAACAGTATATTGACACATTTAGTAGTATAAAGGTGCATTTCGAGCCCTATTGACCTTGCAGCGCAATCCACTGAGGATAGTATAGTAACAGTATATTGACTCACATTTAGTTGTCTAAAAGCGCATTTCGAGCCCTAGTGACCTTGCGACGGAATGCGCAGAGGATGGTATATTTACAGTATATTGACTCACATTTAGTAGTATAAAAGCGCATTTCGAGCCCTATTGACCTTGCGGCGCAGAGGGTAGCATAGTGACAGTTTTTCACTCACATTTAGTAGTATAAAAGCGCATTTCGAGCCCTATTTCCAGCCATATTGACCTTGCGGCGCAATGCGCAGAGGATAGTATAGTAACAGTATATTGACTCACCTTTAGTAGTATAAAAGCGCATTTCGAGCCCTATTGACCTTGCAGCGCAATGTGCAGAGGATAGAATAGTAACAGTATATTGACACATTTAGTAGTATAAAAGTGCATTTCGAGCCCTATTGACCTTGCTGCGCAATCCACTGAGGATAGTATAGTAACAGTATATTGACTCACATTTAGTTGTCTAAAAGCGCATTTCGAGCCCTAGTGACCTTGCAACGGAATGCGCAGAGGATGGTATATTTACAGTATATTGACTCACATTTAGTAGTATAATAGAGCATTTTGAGCCCTATTGACCTTGCAGTGCAATGCGCAGAGGACAGTATAGTAACAGTATATTGACACCTTTAGTAGTATAAAAGCGCATTTCGAGCCCTATTGACCTTGCAGCGCAATGCACAGAGGATAGTTTGATAACAGTATATTGACTCACATTTAGTAGTATAAAAGCGCATTTCGAGCCCTATTGACCTTGCGATGTAATGCGCAGATGATGGTATATTAACATTATATTGACTCACATTTAGTAGTATAAAAGCGCATTTCGAGCCCTATTGACATTGCGGCGCAATGCGCAGAGGATGGTATATTAACAGTATATTGACTCACATTTAGTAGTATAAAAGCGCAATTCGAGCCCTATTGACCTTGCGGCGCAATGCACAGAGGATAGTATAGTAACGGTATATTGACTCACATTTAGTAGCATAAAAGCGCATTTCGAGCCTTATTGACCTTGCGGCGCAATGCGCAGATAATGGCATATTAACAGTATATTGACGGACATTTAGTAGTATAAAAGCGCATTTCGAGCCCTGATGACCTTACGGCCCAATGCGCAGAGGATAGTTTGGTAACAGTATATTGACTCACATTTAGTAGTTTTAAAGCGCATTCAGCGGCCATCTTGCATTTACTCCGTTTTGAAAAAAATCTTCTAAACTCTGGAACCAATAAAGCAATCAACACGAAACTTGGTACACATAATCAATGGATCTGGGTCTCCCAAAAATCTATTTGAAATGTTGCACCGTAAAAGAAAATGGCTGCCAGCGGCCAATCAAACTTGTTCGAATTTTCAATAACGGATTTGGAAGGGGAATGTGACGAAATACATGCTCAGGAATTAGAATTGGTATTAATTGAATTGAATAATCAAAGTGTCTGTCAGGATAGTCAAGATCGTCTATCATGCGTAATTTCGGAAGCCGACCCATAGCTGCTCGCAGCTCTAGTTATTCTTATTATTAAGGCTTCCGATGAAGATCGGAAGACTTCTTTATTATTGTTCGGATTATTATTCTTATTATTCTTTTTATTAAGGCTTCCGATGAAGATCGGAAGACTTCTTTATTATTGTTCGGATTATTCTTATTCTTTTTATTCTTATTCTTCTCCGTGATTTTGTGTTTGCTAAATCTCAGCAACCACCCGGCTGATCATACTCATACTTCACACACATATTAGACATGTGGAGATCTAATGCATATTGAAAATTGATTGTGATTGGTCGAAAGGTTCAGCGGCCATCTTGGATTTACCTCGTTTTGAAAAAAATCTTCTAAACCCTACTCTTCCGGAACCAATTAAGTAATCAGCACAAAACTTGGTAAACATAATCAATGGATCAGGGTCTTTCAAAACTCTATTAGAGAAGTTGCTCCGTAAAACAAAATGGCCGCCAGCGGCCAATCAAAATGGTCGAATTTTGAAGTAACGGATTTGGACGGGAAAAGTGAGGAAATATATGTTATCTGATATGGCGATCATGAATATGCAAACATTTTTAGCCTAGGTCACGTAGTTTGGCCGCCATCTTGATTTTTGTAAGAAAAGGAACACATTTTGTACAGGCTATAACTCTGGATCTACGGCAGGTACAGCGTTGCGGTTTATTGATTTGTATCGTCCAGGAGCAGCTCTTTCGGAAAAATGCCAGCCGTTTCCACCTAGCTTCAATAGTTTCCCCGCAATTCTGAAATCTAACTCTCCCAAATTTGCGAGTTGAGGTATTATTCGTCGCTGATAACTATGTAGGTTAGATGTAAAATAAAGCAATGACGTCACTACCAGCACAGCTAGGGCGATATAAGAATATCCCGCATTAAATGCTGAGTTGTTTTATTACTGGATATTATCATAGCTAAATGTTATTGCTTCATTTAATTTAATCGTAGCTTAAATAATTTTCCACCTATTCTCAAATAGTGGTTTCCCAATGGTGTTGGGGTCTCGCAGGGGAATTCTCCAGAATAGACATGTGAAATTGAAAATGCCATTTCCATGGCATGTTGTAATATTAATAGGGGATTTCCAGCCTGACATGATCACTTCAAACATTCGCAACTCAGGTTCACTCGTTATGATCGTGTAGAGACACGAGGCAGTAGAGAGTGAAATATGGGGAGTATTATAACGAGTGGGTGTAAAAACGAACATTTCGGATTCTCTGTGTTTTATTCATGTGAGATGCAGGCTGTATGCATGTGTTTCATATATTGCTGAAATGGACTGTCGTTCGTGTCGCATTATCCTAAGGACCACAACAGACTGACTGGATTTGTGTGCTGTAAAACTATGAAGTTATTAGGAGATTGAACACACACGTGAGTGGTGTATTTATCATGTATAATTTGAAATACTAAATAGCTGCAGTTGCTAAAAACCGATTATCACATACGCTGTAACTCTGCATAATATTCAGCTATTCCCGGTAACAAACTTTATACGGATTTATTAATTTTTCTGCTGTATTTATTTTGTGTGAGCAACGGGAAACTTTCCGGAAATATAAACTGCCTGTAAGCTTTACGTTATGGTAACACAGCTCAGGCAGCATTACCAGATTACGGACATATTTTTGTGATATTGAAACGCTAACCATCCAGACTATCCAGATTCACATTTAGTAGTATAAAAGGGCATTTCGAGCCCTATTGACCTTGCGGCGCAACGCGCAGAGAATAGTATAGTAACAGTATATTGAGTCACATTTAGTAGTATAAAAGCGCATTTCGAGCCGTATTGACCTTGGGGCAATCCACAGAGGATAGGATATTAACAGTATATCGACACACATTTAGTAGTATAAAAGCGCATTTCGGGCCCTATTGATGTTGCGGTGCAATGCGTAGAGGATAGTATAGCAGTATAAAAGTGCATTTCGAGCCCTATTGACCTTGGGGCAATGCACAGAGGATAGTATATTAACAGTATATTGACAAACATTTAGTAGTATAAAAGCGCATTTCGAACCCTTTTGACCTTGAGGCAATGCACAGAGGATAGTATATTAACAGTATATTGACTCACATTTAGTAGTATAAAAGCGCATTTGGAGCCCTATTGACCTTGCGGTGCAATGTGCAGAGGATAGTATGGTAACAGTATATTGACTCATATTTAGTAGTATAAAAGCGCATTTCGAGCCCTATTGACCTTGCGGTGCAGTGGATAGTATAGTAATAGTATATTGACTCACAACCAGTAGTATAAAAGTGTATTTCGAGCCCTATTGACCTTGCGGCGCAATGCGCAGAGGATAGTATAGTAACAGTATATTGGCTCACAATTAGTATTTTAGAAGCGCATTTCGAGCCCTATTGACCGTGCGGTCCAATGCGCAGAAGATAGTATAGTAACAGTATATTGACTCACATTTAGCAGTATAAAGGCGCATTTCGAGCCCTATTGACCTTGCGGCGCAATGCGCAGAGGATGGTATATTAACAGTATATTGATTCAAATTTATTTGTATAAAAGCGCATTTCGAGCCCTATTGACCTTGCGGCGCAATGCGCAGAGGATAGTATAGTGACAGTATATTGACGCACATTTAGTAGTATAAAAGCGCATTCAGCAGCCGTCTTGGATATATTTGCATTATACTGTGTCCGCGCAGCTATTTTGGACGTGTGCCAAAAATTGGTTGTGATTGGTCGCAGGGTTCAGCGGCCATCTTGGATTAACCCTGTTTTTTTTAAATCTTGTAAGCTCTTTTCCTCTGGAACCAATGGAGTAATCAACACGAAACTTGGTACAAGTAATCAATAGATTTGTACAGGCTACAACTCTGGAACTATGAGAGGTAGAGCCTTGCAGTTTGTTGCATTATAGTGGGAATAGTTTTCCCACAATTCTCAAATGTACCTCGCTCAAATTTGCGAATTTACTGATTTCTGGTAATTGATTCTCCATGATATTATGGTCACTGGGTCTCGGCAACCACCAGGCCAATCTTGGTCAAGCTTCACACATATATTAGGCAGTTCGAGAACTAGTGCATGTTGAACATAATTACTGATTTGTTGAATGGTTTGGTGACCATCTTGGGTTTTGCGAAATCTTTCTAAACCCTACTCCTCTGGGACTACTGAAGCAGTCGACAAGAAATTTGGTACAAATGACCAATAGATCAGGTTCTCTTGAATTTCTGTTTGCGAAGTTGCTTCGTAAGACGAAATGGCCGCCAGCGGTCAATCAAAATGGTCGAATTTTCAAGTAACGGATTTGGACGTGGAGAGTAACGAAATATATGTTATATGATATGGCGATCACAAATATGCAAATATTTGCTCCTAGGTCACGTGGTTGGCCGACATCTTGAATTTTATCAGAAGCTGAACATAACTTGTAGGGACTATAACTCTGAAACTAGGAAGGTACAGCCATGCCGTTTGTAGCATTATATTCTCTAGAAGCAGCTAGCAAGAAAATGGCAGTCTAGAATGAGCAAAATTTAGGTTCTAGGTCCCGTGATTTGGCGACCATTTCTAAACTGTTGAACATGGAGAGATAGATGCCTCTTTTTGCAGCATTGTATCAATGCCATGACGCGCTGCAAGCCAATAGCGTTGATCGGTTATACGTTTGGCAGTCATATTGACGTAGACTAACGTCTAGACTTATTTAACGAGTAGACTTATTACAGTGAAACTTTGGACATATTATTGTTAGTCCAAGTTGTGATCTTCATAAAGTCAAGTTGGTTCATTCAAAATTAAACGTGTGTTGCATGATTTTTTGTTATTTTCAATAACAAATTTGAACATGGTATGCGAAAACTGCAAATGATAGAGGAAGACCTTGTAGATATAACTGATGTATTTATTCGAACAAAATCTCAGCATTTCATTACATACAAGCGATTCATTAGTGATACTCCAATAATATTACTTAGAAAACATTAACATCCTAGTCATGAAGACAACTGAGCATACGAAATTATGCCAGACCACAGTTAACCCATTTCTGAAGGTGTCTTTTTTTCTTCCATTTTGCCACGAAAGCGGTAAGTGAACGAGTTGCACAAAACTCATCAATATGTAGATGTCCGATCAAATCGTCCATAAATGTGACAGGGTTGTACCTATGTCGCCTGTTGATAGTGCTCTCATCATTCTCCACTCATCCACATCCTGACCAACACCTTTTAAATCTATCTTCTCAATGTGGATTGCCAAGTGAAGAAGTAGTTCACTTTCAAGGTGGCCAGGCCGGGTCATACCTAAGACTTGAAAAATGGAACTTGTTGCTCCCTCGCTTACGCTCAGCATTAAGAGGATAGAACAAGGACTGGTTCGCTCGGTGTCAGCATAATGTGACTGAGTGGGGTGTCACGTCTGCCTACGGCATGATATTTCAGTGGGACAGCACTATAAAATGGCAGCATTAGATCTGCTCTGTTACAAGTAGGTTCCCCTGCCTCTCCCCCTCCCCTCCCTTCCCTCCCCCGTCGTGATATAGCTGAAAAAATGTTGAAAGCGACGTTAAACCCTATTCACTCACTCACTCACTCACTTTCAAGGTGGTTTCACTGATATACTCAAGTTTTCTATTGTATAGCTCTATTCAGTTAGTACTATCTCCTCCTGAATCAGTGTCGCTCTTTAAGATCGGGGGAATAAAATGTACGTTGGTGAGTATTGCCCTGGGCTTTAATTTTACCAAAGGTCTCTGTAATAAACCATATTTCTACATTTCGTACAAATAATCGATAGCTCTGGCAAGGGATATAGACAAAACCCCCATGAGACAAAAGCCCTATCGACAAAACCCGCACAGCGTGCAAATCTAAAACTATATCATGCCAAGTAATGATGTCCAGGTAAAGTGACTATACTAAATTGAAACGATCCCTTTCTATCAGTAGTTTTCTGCATATTTATATGTGACCGAATATCCTGTATTAAGTACATATGACGACATGACCAAATATATGTGTACAGACAGTATTTCGATGCTGTCTGGGGTGTGCATGTGAACAGATGCATTGTTTATATTTTCATCCGGGAATCTTCTGATACACAAATATATCATAGGGCGAAACCGACAACGCACTACGGTACGTTATTCAACACTGAGTGAAATTGACACACTATTTAATGACGACTGACGGTGTTACATGAAAAACAAATATACCTGCACTGACTTAGCCCCCTACATGTATACCAGTTGCTGTTCATGTCTACTCCAGTGATCGTGTCCCTTTCAATCCATTAACGACTGGTTCGACTGTCTGTCTCTATGCTTTGGAACATGATTTTGATACGATATCCTGTATGTATGTATATTACGACACGTTGTAATCGGCTTTTTTTCTTATTAGGCTTCCGATGAAAATCGGAAGACTTCTTATAATTGTTCGGATTATTATTATTTTTATTATTTTTATTATTCTCCCTGATTTTGTGCGTGCTAAATCTCAGCAACCATCAGGTCAATCATGCTCATACTTCACACAAATATTAGACATGGGGAGATCTAGTGCATATTGCAAATTGATTGTGATTGGTCGAAGGGTTCGGCGGCCATCTTGGATTTACCCCATTTTCAAAAAAATCTTCTAAACCCTACTCCTCTGGAACCAATGAAGCAATCAGCACGAAACTTGGTACACATAATCAATGGATCGGGGTCTTTAAAAACTCAATAAGAGAAGTTGCTCCGTGAAACAAAATGGCCGCCAGCGACCAATCAAAACGATCGGATTTTCAAGTAACGGATTTGAACGGGAAAAGTGAGGAAATATATGTTACATGATATAGCGATCACGAATATGCAAAAATTTTGCTTCTAGATCAGGTGGTTTGGCCGCCATTTTGAATTTTGTGAGAAACGGAACACATGTTTGAAGAGCTGTAACTCTTGAACCGTGGGAGATGCAGGTTTTTAATTTGTTGCATTCTATTCTCCAGAAACAGCTCTTTCTCAAATGTGCCATCTATTTTATCGTAGCTCTAATAGATTTGCCGCTATAGAGGAATCAAAGTTGTCAGATTTTCAAATAATGCCGAAAGTCACATAATTTGAGAAGTAATTTTTTTCAATATTACACAAACGACGAGTCGGATTATTCTTAGTTTTGGCGCACATACTCCTTGTATTAAGGCTGTCATGACAGAGAAATTACATCGTGATCGTTCGAATGGTTTCAGAGGTATGATAGAACGTAAAATTTGAGTAGGTGTGAGCATCTGACTGAAACTATACTTTACAAAAGCAGACTGTGAGAAGCGCTATCTCCGGGCGACTAATTTCCAAGCTTAACTTTCTCCATTCAAGTCATTGTCTGGACTCCAGGGAGCGTTTTCTGTACCTATTTCAACGTACTAACATTTCCGGTTCGATGAAGGAGCCATCTAGGGCGCAAACAAAGGCCAGAATCGTGTTTCCCACGTGCTGCTGACCAAGAAAAAGTGTTTTTTGAAGCTCTAAATCCATTTCTGAATTTTTGGTATGTTGCCAACAGTGCAATAAATGAGCCTGCACGTTCCAGGGGGGGGGGGGTGGCTAGACGGTTGTTAAATGTACACCATACTTATCTGCGCATGAAATATGGCTATCGCAATTGCAAAGACAGCCTAGATACGGAAGCCATCATAACTGCTTGCAGTTCTAGTTATCTTTATATTTGTCTGTGTCGAAATCGAGGTATGTATAGAGTATTTATGTAATTTATGCTTGTATCAACACAGTGTCTATGTACATACCAGCTGGGCAAGACTGGTCAATCGACAGTCCGGATTTTGGCACGCCTTTTTTTATCTCGTCAAAAACTGCGTATTCAGCTGCCGATTGACCATCGCTCCGCTCAGTACACATATTTTGTTTTTGATTTTACCAACTCGTCCTTACTATGCACCGCAGAGAAATGCTTAATCCTGTCCAGCGTGCAAATCTAAAACTATATCATGCCAAGTAATGATATCCAGTTAAAGTGACTAAAAAAATTGAAACGATCCCTTTCTATCAGTAGTATAACAATGCCAGTTAGGGCTAGGCCACGAACCCATGCAAACACCCACGTGTCTGAGATCTTCAGATACTAACTTTATTTGTATATACTTCCTGTTGATCGTTATATGTTTATTTATAATTATTATTACACATAGAAACACTTTCATTCTAGCAGTGCGCACTGAAATTATGACCGTCCCGTTATGTATTATCAAACACTCGCATTCCCGATTGATGCCCGATTTCATTGCATGTTCATTCTTGGATAATGGATAGTGATCTCATGTCGTATAGGGCATCAATCGGGTTGTTCCATCTGAGGACACATAGTATCTGTACATTAATACAACCTAACTGGAAGTGCAAACACGGAATCTATAATTTTGACTATATTGAATGCTTGATATGCAATCTTAAATTGTCCATTGTTTTTGCGACTCTCTTGGTTCTTCAAAGCATGTGCCCTAAGTATAATATTGCCTTGATACTTGTATTACTCCTAATCATATGCGGTGATGTTGAACGAAATCCCGGACCCTGTAGCATCCCAGAAATTAACGGTCTTCGGATTCTTCACCTGAACATACGCAGTATCCGCCACAAAATGTCCTATGTAGAAGACATAGCAGAAGATTTCGACATACTGTGCTTCACATAAACCAATTTAGATAATACCGTGGATGAAAAAATACTTACTATAGAAGGTTTTAATAAACCTTATAGGAAAGATAGAGAATCGACTACACCGAATCCATGGGGTGGAATCTTGGTATATACATCCACCCAATTAAAATGTAGCCGTAGATTAGAATTGGAAATAAATGCATTCGAAACCATGTGGATAAAAATTGAGCTACAAGGTCAGATTATATTACTAAATATTTCATATATTACCCCTAAATGTCCAGCCCCAATTTATCAAGAGTTTGAAAATATGGTAGAAAACGCATTCGATGCTTGTCCAAATCTTATCATAACAGGGGACTTGAATGACGACCTTCTAAACGAAAACTCTCGCCATCTAGAACAGATCCTTGACCGACTCAATATTAACAATATTATAAATGAACCAACCAGAGTCACAGCACACTCGTCAACACTACTTGATCCAGTCATTATCTCCGACACAATTAATATTCAGGATAGTGGGGTAATTAGGGTTGACGAGGACATAAGCGATCATAGAGCCACTTATGTTGAGATATTATCAAAACACAATTTGAAACATGCATATAAACGACAAGTTTGGATATATAAGGCTGCGAACTTTGAGCTGCTTAACACGTTATTATTAAATACTAATTGGACTGAGCTTTTTGAAGAGTGTGTTATAGATGAAGCTGCTGAAAAATTTACAGAAAGATTCTTAGAAACAGCCAAAACATGTATACCGTACAAAACAGTTACTATACGACCAAAAGACAGAGCATGGTATGACAGTGAAATAAGAAGAGAAATGCGAAAGAGAGATAGACTAAAAAAGAAAGCAGTCAAGACAAAAAGACCTACCGATTGGAAGAACTATAAGATAAGTAGGAACAAAGTTAATAATATGAAAAAATATGCCAAAACTAGCTATTTTAATAATATCGAAAATGTTTTATTAACCGCGAAATCTCAAGATCCAAAATTTTATTGGAAAACCGTTAAAAAATTAGTTAGTGATACAAAAATTGTACGTGAAATACCACCATTGGTTTCCCAAGACCCCACAGGAAACAATACCACTTCTTTCAGTGATGTAGACAAAGCTAATGCGTTAAACAAATTCTTCGCTTCCATCTCCACTGTCGACGACACTTCAACAGACTTACCCCAGTTCGAACAAAAATGTAATAGTGTACTTGATGAAATTGAGATTACAGAAGATGAAGTCCGTGATATCATCAATAATATTGAAACCAATAAAGCAGTAGGGCCAGACCTGATCAGTCATAAAATGCTTAAGAGTTGCGTTCAAACCATTTGCAAACCGCTTTGTATGCTTTTCAATATGTCACTCGCAAGTAGAAAGTTTCCGAAGTGCTGGAAAATTTCCAACATACTGCCCATATTTAAAAAAGAAGATCCACATCTTTCATCGAACTATCGTCCAATATCACTGCTTAGCTGTGTGTCAAAAATTATGGAAAGAATTATGTTCAAACACATATACAACCATTTTAACGAACATGACCTTTTTTATAAGTATCAATCCGGATTCCTCCCTGGTCACTCTACAGTGTATCAGCTAATCGAATTATATCACACTATTTGTAATTCCTTGGATGAGGGTACGAATTCATGTGTAGTGTTTTGTGATATATCGAAGGCATTCGATACAGTATGGCACAAAGGCTTACTGTTTAAATTGAAACAATATGGCATTGATGGTGCCCTGCTGGAATGGTTAAATAGTTATCTTAACGAAAGATTTTCTAAAGTCATTGTTGGATCCGCGACCTCATCATCGGAAACGATTAACGCAGGAGTTCCACAAGGCTCAGTTTTAGGTCCTTTGCTGTTTCTAGTGTACATAAACGATATTGCCGACAAACTTATAAGCCTCACCAGACTTTTCGCCGACGACTCCTGTTTGCAATTTTCATCAGTTAACCTTGCCGAGATAGAAGCAGTAATAAATCGAGATCTTATCTCCTTGATAGAATGGTCGAAGCAGTGGTTGCTGAATTTCAATGCACTGAAAACAATACTTCTCTTGTTTACTAACAAGAAACTGCCCAGACAGCTTGAAATCTACTTTGACAACATCCTACTTCAAGTATCTGACAATCATCGCCATTTAGGCATCATCTTACAAGAAAACTGCAAATGGGGAAATCATATTAATCAGATTACAAACACCGCCGCAAAACGCATTGGAATTATGAGAAAACTAAAATATCAACTTGGCAGATCAGCTTTATCACAGATATATCTATCTTTCGTTAGACCCATTCTAGAATACGGCTCTGTTGTCTGGGACGGGTGTACACGTGAAGAAGCTGATAAGCTCGAAAAACTTCAACTTGCTGCGGCGCGTATTGTTACTGGACTTCCAGCGTACGCCAGTAGAGAATCCATTTACTTTGAAACTGGATGGGAAACGTTGGCTAGTAGACGTCGGACCGCAAAATTAAAATTAATGTACAAAATAGATAATGAAGACTGCCCTAAATACATAACAGATTTGGTTACACCCCTTGTAGGACAAACGACCCCATATAATCTAAGGAATAATTCTGATTACGTGATACCCAGAGCTAGGCTTTCTATTTCAAAAAACTCTTTCATTCCATCAGTTATACATGAATGGAACAATCTCAGTGTTGACACAAGAAATAAACCATCACTCCCGTCGTTTAAATATTCCATCACTGATCAAAAGTGTACAGCTAAATATCTCTGGCAAGGCACTCGCGAAATTAACATAATTCATACCCAACTGAGACATCAATGTAGCAAATTAAATGTTGATCTCTTCCGCATAAACTTGTCTAATGTTTCAAGCTGTAAATGTGGAGAACCAAGAGAGGATGCCAATCATTTCTTTTTCGTATGTCCGTTGTACAACACAATTAGAGATGAGCTGCGAGCGAAAATTTCTCAAGATTATACACTTCACGATCTACTTTGGGGAAATAGATTCTTCACAGATGAAACGAATTCTGTAATATGCACTGCAACTCAAACATTTATCAAAAACAGTTTACGATTTATTAAGTAAAACAGTGTCCACAGTTGCGAACTGTGAGAAGGCGGGCCCCATAATACTTTCCAGCTGCGCACTTCTGTGTTCTGTCTCGTAATATATGTAAATATCATGTTAAATCTAGGATAAACAATGTGTCATATTGTGTATATTATATATATGAAACATATTGATGAAGTATTTGAAAACTGTATATTCAAAACTGTATATCTAGACAATATGTTATGTGGAAGTATATTGCCAGTAATGTATATATGATTATATATTAATAATTAAATGTAACATAAGCTTGTAGGGAGAGGGGTCAGTAAGTTGAAAGAACTTTACCCCAATCCTTTGTACTTTAATTGTACAATAAAATAAGTTTAAACTAACCCGCACAGACAAAACCCCCACCCGGACAAAACCCCACATTAATCAATAATAAGAAACAAATGCAAATATTTTAGTGGAGATAGTCACATGATGTGTACAAATGAAGATCCAAATTCATACAGATCTATAAAAATACATATATGACAAACAATACTTTACGCGATTGCTAATATAAATATTATTTTGAATATTTTATTCCTTTCTAATTGATAACACCAATGTTCGTAAAAGAATTTCACACCTTTCACATTTCATAACACTATTATTCCAGAAATGGTGCAGTATCATATTTGTCCATAGTCATGAAGCAATTATATAACATTTCATATGTGAATTCAACGAAACAAGTATTTATTATAATACACCACTACTTTGTTAGTAAGAATTAACAGAGTATAACAAAATATACAATTATTCATATTTGTACTCGAATAATGGCGAGTAATTATTCTCGAGTAAACAAGAGATAATATTAGGAAACAACCATGCATAGATTGTCGCCCTAGGAACATGTGATCTGTTGTCTAATATAGGTATCAAACTGATACACATGCAGGATGAAAATGAAAATACGTACGTTACATTGCTAAGTTGGTGGTAATACTGTTATATGGAATATGAAATAGGTCTTTGGATTATGGACGCGGATATTCTGTAATGGACGACGGCTGAATTATGAATGACAGACCAGACGCTTGTAACAATAACGTTGCATATGTAAACAGGAGACCTAATCATCCTAATGCATATGAACAGATTCTTTTCAGACAACGTGTTTATAATAACTCATTGTTGGTGTCACATAGGGCAAATTCTATCAGCATCTTTGGGATTACGACTATTGTTCTCACTCTCGTCACAAAGAGACAAGAGGTACCGTAACAAACATATACTAGCTATAAAACAATAATAAGTATATTAAAGTAACGGCAAATGTGATATTTAGGAAATTAATTTGTACTGGACTAGAGTTTGAAGACTAGCCTGGTGTTTTCTACAGGTTGTGGAATATATTAGTGAAGGCGTACGCGGCACGAGATAAGCTAGCTAAAATAATACATGTTCTAGGTTTGCTGCCAGAAGCATACAAAATATGAACATCTGCCATTCATGAAGGAAAAGCTCATTATCCTGTCTATTCTAGTTCCGGTTAAACAATCATTCTGGGATAAACGGTCTGAATGCTGCCTAAGCTGTGTTACCATAACGTAACGCCTACAGGCAGTTTATATTTCTGGAAAGTTTCTCGCTGCTCACACAAAAAAAGTAAAGCTGAAAAATTAATAAATCCGTGTAAAGATTGTTACCGAGAATAGCTAAATATTATACAGAGTTACAGCACATGTGATAATCGGTTTTCAACAACAACATGCAGCTATCCAGTATTTCAAATTATACATGGTAAATACGGCACTCACGTGTGTGTTCAATCCCCTGATAACTAATAACGCACGGATTTTTACAAAATGTCACTGATGTGTCCATTAATATTTCATTGTTATGCATACTTGGTTAAATATTTTACATTCGGTATCAGCGAATAGTTTAGCACAGAAAGTAACGTAGTTTACCATGAGCGCAGTTTTCCTATTTCACGTAACTTGAATGTCTGCTATGCAAGATGGTCAAGGGTTCGCCTTTGGCTCACAAATAGAAACCTTGACGTTGTGAAGATGGACTGGTCATAGCGTGCCCCTAATCAACACGAAACTTAGTACACATAGTCAATGGATCAGGGTCTCAAAAATCCATTTGAGAAATGGCCTCCAGCGACCAATCAAACTGGCGGGATTTTCGAGTAACGGATTGGGTGGGGAAAGTGACGAAATATATGTTATATGATATGGCGATTCCAACTATGCAAGAATGTTGCTTTGAGATCAAGTGGTTTGGCCGCCATCTTGAATTTTGTCAAAAACGGAACACGTGGGAGATACAGGCTTCTTCTTTTGTTCCATTTTGCCAGGAAAGTGGTAAGTGAACTAGTTGCACAAAACTGATCAATATTTAGATGTCCGATAAAATCGTCCTCAAATGTGATAGCGTTGTACCTATGTCGCCTGTTGATAGTCCTATCATCATTCTTCACTCATCCACATCCTGACCAACACGTTTTTGATATATCTTCTCAATGTGGATCCCAAGTGAGGACGCAGTTCACTTTTAAGGTGGTTCAAGCAGATTTACCTAATATATTGTTTCACTGTCTTACGAGTCTCCGCCCTTACTGTTCAAAGACTCTTCTGTTCTGGTCATAGCTCCGTTCCTGAGCATAATGATTGAGCAGTGCGAAAAATTAAATGCCATTTGATTTAACCTTACCTGGCCTGGGGGGCCATTCCCTACCAAAGTTTCTGCACTATCTCCGGAACAGCAAAAAATGGAGAGATGAAACTCTGTGACTTTATATTTTATCTTTTTGGTGTCCAAATCAGACATAAGACCCGGTTCTAGTGGAATTAGTCATGAATTATCATTCTTTACAGTACTACATTTCTATGAAAATCTTCTCGTTTTGGTCAGAGAGCCACTTATACAGTGCGTCCATCTTAACTCTGGAAAACGTGTTTTTGAAGTTTTGGAAGCCCTCAAAGTTTCTGCCTTCCACATGATTGAAAGCATCTGACCGCTTCAGTTCCCGTACTGTTAGTTTAATGTATTCTGGTTTCATTACAGCTTTACCCCGTATTTTTGGATTCGGATTCTTTCATAATGTTCTCCTTTATTTCTGTTTGGTGTTTACTGGCCAGGGTTGTTTTTCTCGCACTAGCAAAGGTTGCATCGGCTCCCTGAGAGTGTACCTTCTTCTTCACTGCATGTTCCGTCATCTCAACCAGGTTATCATTGGGAATGTTGTTGCCCATTCCCCCGGCCGTATTTGCTGTACAATTCCATATCTATTCATTGCTTCTCGCTCTGAAAGAAGGGCTGTTATATATGCCTGGAACAGGAATAGCCAAAGTCTGTATTTTATATGTCGTCAAACATCCGCAAGAAGCATCTCAAATTTTGCATTTTTTCCTATGAGAGAACCACCCCCCTTCTTGTGAGCATCATTGGTGTCAATGAGGAGGAGTACACATTTCATGAAAGACGACCTTCAAGCTTCAATGCACTGGTCCTTCTTGGTCTTCTCTGTATTCTTCTCTATTATTTCCTCACCATGTTGCTTTTGGAGATGATTTTTGAAGTGACCCTTCATCTTGTATGATTTGCCACATTTGCAAATATACATATTCCTCTCAACATCAAACTGCTCCTGGGTCATTACAGCCTCTGTTTCAAGAGCGGCGGTTTGGTTGCTGAGATCTTGGATACCTGTGAAGATAGATATTCGTCAAATAATGTATATGTACAAGGTTTCATCGTAGTCGACACAATTTTTCATTTGTTCAGATCTGTATGGATGTGTAGTTTATCAGGTCACTTTTTTAAGCACACAATATTGCAGAAACAAAAAATGTACAGGTTCAGGGCTCCCCATTGCTCTTTGGTTGGCTGGCGCTTGTAATTAACCCCCTCACGGCTCCCCCCTCTCCCCGTCGTTTTTCTCTGGCTGACTGTCTTTTGGAATTTGGTACTAATACTGTTATATGCAATATAGAATAGGTCTTTGGAATGTGGACGCGGATAATAGGACGCCAACTCTAATATTGTTCGATCTTAAATATGAAGAAAATAATATCCTATACAAGTTTCTCTGATGCAACATCTTGCACAAGATTTTGCAGGATCTTAGATAAGATCCTGTACCAAATGTTACAGGATTAAGCAAGGATCATAGGATCTTATACAAGAAAAAAATCCTCATATCTAAGATCTTCATTATGATTTGTACCAGGGGAATTATCAAATCTCAACATCTGAAAGTTTGACATATTTATTAAATATGTTTTTGACAAGGCTGTGAAGATACTGGTACTTCATACCTGGGTTTGTATTCACAAGAGGAGGCAAAGAAACATCACCATCTAACTCTGTCAGGCCCAGCAATTCCATACAGGCTCATACAACATAACCATCAAGACAGTCTGGGCGGAAGGAGTAGTGACCTCTGACAAATAAAGAGAAACAGTACTGAAACACTGCCTTGAAATCAATGCCTTGAAATGAGTTATATTGCAGCAAACTATCTTAGCATACACATATATTTATGAAACAGAGAATGATTTCTCAGAAATTGAAGACAGTAAATATATATCATTAAAAGGGAAACTATTAATTGTTAAGTTTTTATGTGGAAAAAATCGTGTCATCATACATATTAAGAACATTCAATAACATGGGTTAATGATTAATAATAATAATTGAACCATAATAAACAACATCATGTGTGTACCTTTTATCTTTCGATAACTTCAGTAGGACCACGGACATTAACTCTTCCAATGACATTCTGTGGCTGATATAGTATTCCCGCATCATTGACCGACGTTGTCTCGTAGAACTGCTGGTAGATGGACTGTAGGGAGATAAATTGATAAGTTAATAGCAAGTTTCTCCCCGAGAAGCATTGAATAATGAAGGTATGCTTCAAAAATATGAACTCTCATTAGTTGACAATCACTAGATATATGTGCACACCTTGGCAGACAAATCACTGGATATCTGTTAATGTTTTAGAAAAACTCTTAATTTACAGCTTCAAATGATTTTGATTAACACCGAATGTGCACCATGTCTGATTTACTCTATATTTTTTATATCAGGAACTTGCTGAACAAATGGTTAAAGTGACAATGACTATTACTAGTCAGAATGCTTGACAACTGATAAATAAAAACTAATATAAACAAATGACTCTGAACTGGAAGAAAGATGGATGGAAGTGATCGATGAAGAAAAATACATCTAAAAGCAGCTGTATAAAGCAATCGGCTAATAAACCAATTTGTAGCCACAGGACAGATTTTGACTTGCACTATCTCACAGAGCCAAAATTTTCACTATAAGAAAAAAGATTCAGGATTTTGTATAACCTGTCAAAGATTGGGAGCTGTTCGGCCTTCTGAGCCATGTGATTGCTCTGACATTGAGAACTGTTAGGCCCTAGGGCCATGTGGATGGTCTGGGAGTGACAGCTGCTTCGACACAGATAAAATAGTTTATTCATCAAACTTATATATGTTATTAAAGTTGGTGACAAAACTTTATAATTTATTTGTTTTTTTTTCTTCTAGTTACACGAATTCGACAATAGAAAACACGTGACAGTTGATTACAAAGAAAAAAGAATATGACTGTGGTTATATGGTTTATATGCACATGTAAGCTTTGATAGGAAATTTGACAGATCATCCAACTGGAATAACAGGACGTTTTTCTCGGAACACTATACATGCAGCAAAGAAAATTTTAGATTTTGGTGATCCAAAATATTCTATACATGTGTATGTATTTTATTTATTGGCCAGGCTACAGAACATGTGACCGACCAGAGAATCGAACTAAGTTTGATAATAACCACCAAGACAAACTGCAACTCGAACTCGAACAGAGAGATACCAGACAGAGATTCATTATTCTGTGTAAGCCCGAGGGTCGGTGTATGACGTCGGTCATCCTGGTGAAGTCTGTCGGGCTGTTGTTCATTGTCAGCTGGGCAGAGTAGGGACGCTCATTGGTCAGACAGTCGCCCTCAAATACAACCTTCTTCTGTATTACAGAGTGTGGAACATAGTTATCATTAATGTGCTCCTAGATAGATATCATGTCATCACACTTATTTTCACTCTTGTCAAGCAAGTCCAAAATAGTGTAATATGTTTTTTGTGCAGTTTCCTGTCTATAAGGATGTTCAACGCTTGTTGGTAGAGAAGAGCCAAAGTTTTGGAATATTTGCACATATTTCACCAAAATGTGCATAATGTGAAAGATGAAATTCTCTTCTAAGCTTTCACAGTCTGTCATACTTGGAACAAAGGATCCATTCTCCACAGTCATGATACATGCCTTGGGACCATTGTCAGGGACGGGTAGGGAAAAGTACCGGCTTCTGTATGCCGAGCAGCATAAACCAACGCCAGCTTTGGGTTCTGCGGTCCTTACTCATTTGAGAAGGGTTTCGAGTTATGTCAATGTTGTCACCAATGACTTCAATAGTATGTGACCTACCTATTGTCTCTGTGGTTGCATGGTCATGTGGGTCACTGAAAAACATCTTCCTGGTTTCTTCTTCATGGAGCTGCATTAGCAGTCTCTTCTGTCGAGCAACACTTGATACAGAGATATTTAGGCCTAGTTTGTTTGTTGTCTGTATAGCCTGCCAATATAAAATCAGTGCTAGATGAATGTTCAATGAACTACATTAATTATCGTAAACTATTAACTAGCCTTGGTAAAACCGAATGGTGTCTTTTTTCAGGCAAATATTTGTTAAGTAAAAGTTCGAACTCTAACATTGAACATAAATTTTCAATGCATTAGAAATATATTTTACCGGAGATGTAAATCCCCCATGTGGTGGATTGAGACTCAAAATGGGGGCGGGGGGGGGAGGGGGGGTGCCCGTGCATTTAACTGTTACGTTCACCTATAGGTCTTACCTCATCTGTAGCTCAACATTGGTCTAGTATTGCCCAACAGTGTGCTGGAAAAGGCTCATTTTATTAAAACTGGAGAAAAGGGTGACAGCACCAGAAACTGCAACTGATTTTGAAGATCCTCCAGTCAAACAGCTGAGAGTTTTGGGAAAAAGGGGAGTTTCAGTTCTGAATTCAAGATCAACACTTGTAAACTGCAGATTCCTCAATGTGGAAGGGTTGGCCTGTCGAAGTCATGAAGGCTTTTTAGTGGAACACAGTTTTGTACATTCAAAATTCAGTTTCTTTATGACAGATTCAGTGACCCTATCTTGTAATTTTGATCGAAATAATTTTTTGGAAATACAACTAGCTGTATCTTCTCGATAAATAGAATGGACGATGTCTTTCATTTCTTCATTTTCCACAATTCTAGTCGTCACACCCTCTTTCCTTCCTCGGTGCTGAACCTTCATCAAAAAGCAAAACAAAAGTATCACATGGTATTCTCCTTTTAGATCACTAAAATCATCAAAATTAGCTTGATCTCTCATGTAAGTCTATTGTTCAGGCCTTTATATTACGGTATAGAAAGAGGAAAGCTATGTTTAGACGCATTCTTGTACTCAGACAGACTATTGTTCTTCTATGTCTCATGTCACTTACATGAAAGATGTAGCCAGAATAAAGAATTGCAAGATATCGTTATAGGAAAACAACTCATGATGTATGTGTTGCAGGTTAAAAGGACAGGTTCGTGGTACACCTGGACATGACATTAATACCTTGGAATTGTAATTTGTACATTAGCTTCAAATTTCTGAAATATAACATTTTATTGGAAATGTGTTAACGTAACATTCTGTCAGTATTGCTGTATATTTGAGGGCGAAATGCAAAGATGTTTATATTATCACATTTACATTCGTTAAATAATGAATGATGCAAATATCAGTGAATCAACTTCGCTTGGTTTAATTTTAAGTATTTTGTCTAATAGCTTTTAAAAAGTTGGTATCCCAAGCCTAGCTGAATTTTGGTTTGTGAATTGCTTATCTTCCGTCGATTGTGATGTCACATCAGACCAGCTTCCCGAAGATTGAATGTTACAAGTATTGACATCTTACCAGGTGATCTGATGTGACGTCACAAACCAGCATCAAACAACGGCAGATTTAAGCAATATGGATTTTATCTCTGAAATCAGTCGGGTTTGAGAGCACTTTCATTAGCTACTTGGAGACAAAATACTTCAAATGAAACTAAACAAACTAGATAGACTGATAGAAATAAATAAATATATATATATATATATATATAAATAGACTGATAGTTCTACTGACATTAAGATCTTAAAAAGGTAAATATGAAAACCTTGCATTTCACCTTGAACCGAACAGCAAAACTCCAGCTGTCATCCCTTTTTTTTGTTATAGCTCACGTGCATGTGACCTGGACTGAATAATTTAGATCTAGTTGTAGACCTTCGTGCTGGCTTTGGTGTGACCGAATTCTGGCCCTTCATGATGCCGATATCCTCATCCTCCTCCATTGAAAGTGGAATGGCTAAATTATGGTGCAGACACTGTAGTGATGGAATAGTTTAAATATAACTCACACACAACATTACATGTGTCCTTCGCATTTTATTAGTAAATATTTACTTATGATAGCTATTTAGAAATCATTGTATCAATTGGAAGAATGTTCATAGTTGGTAGTTTTATCAAATGATATATACGTTTTGTTACAGTGAAAATAAAACCAGATATTGGTGCAATTTACAATTGTATATTTGTGATGTAATAAGCATTCTGCGAAATCCAGTAACTAGGCTTTTGGTAATGTGTAGAGGATCGCAACAGTATTCTTGTAGACAATCAAGGCTGATGTATCACTGATGAACTTATACAGGTGTGCTGTAAGGTGTCAGAATCAGTGGAAAGGATTGAGAGGCAATACAAAGTTCAGGATATCAAGTCTGGGAGCACATGGCACATAGCCCATAGCCATGGGTATTTTTATTGGGGGACGGGGGTGTCGGAGCTGATATGTAATTTATCAGGGTTTCATTCGAGTGAATGTGATTTGAGTGGGTGAGGGTGCTGGTCAGGTCTCATCAGGCTTAGTGAATTAGAAGTGCGTTACGATGTAAGATTTATCTTGATTATATAGGCTTGACGAGTGGGATTAGATGGCGGGCACCCTGTGAGATTGGGGGCATGATGGATAATAGAGCCTGGGTCATTCAAAGGTGGTGGGGGGGGGTGGTACTGCTTTATTGAACAAGAGCATATATTACATGTGATGTCCCTGACAGTGGAAACCAAGTGTGTGAGATGAGGGAGTGAGAGATGGTGAGCCATGCCCAGTGATAGTGTATTTAGACTTATACATTGCCCTCCAAGTTTTATGTAATTCATACAGGCAAGTTGCTTAAAAATCTATACTTGCAACTTGCGCCTTCTGCTGCAACGAGGGAGGACTTTGTGAGTAGGCCAACATCCGCATCCATGGCAGCCTTCAAATACAAAACATTAAGGATAATACATTATGACAAAAAATAAATCAAAAAATATATTCCTATCAAGGATAAAGTTCACAAAAACAACAGACCTCTAATAATTTAATTAGCCCACAGTTTCACTGTATAAGAATACTTGACAATTTACATAAAAAATTTAATTGCTACAAGTTTAGCTGAATTGTTAAGCCTTCACATTCAGCTGACCGGGTTCAAGTTATTTCAAGTTAGTTTTGAGGTTGTTTTTGTTATCAAAACTTACTTGTGAAGTTTCAAGCAAACTGATTGACTGTTTTCTGACTGGCAAAACTTGTAGCCCATTTGGTTTTGTTGGTGCCGGGGTTCTGATGGTCATCCTTCGCTTGCCCGTCTCCTTAATCGGTGTTGAAATTTTGCATTCTGTAATGATAATGATTGTATTAAATATTGGTGAATGGTATTAAATGATAAAATCAGGTGAGTAGGAATCTTAATCTACAATCAATACAGAACAATAGAACAATATACAATGAAACCTCTATATACCGACCATGCTTGAGACCAGATTGTAGTGTCAGTTCTGACAGGGTTCTGGCATTTATTAATGTTCAAAACATTTAAAGTGCTGGTCCCAAAGTGCTTTTGGGACTAGGTATAAAGTCGGTATTTAGACATGTTAGAGGTTGGTCGGTTCACCTAGGTGTTGGTATTCACAGTTTCCTCTGTAATTTGAACTAGATTTGGCTCACAATGCAGATATTGAAATATTAAGAAAAATGTGAACATGTATATCCAACACTGGATAATATACACAAGTATACTTAAAACAGAAGAATAACTACTGCAAGAGCTCACTACCGATAAAGACCATAGTCACCTCAATGTATATCTATACAATCAGCACAGGCTATATTTATTATAAAAAAAGTACCTGCACTTTGATGACTAATATCTCCAGGCTTCGACTGTGTTTGTAGTCGTATGGAAGATTGGGGCATTTTGTGCCTTAAGGCTGATTATGATATGAAAATTCCTGAAATATAACAAGACATAATTTTGCATTCCCATTTTTGACAATAAAATAATTTATATCACAATAGTTATTACCATGGTTCTCCATTGTAAGGCATTAATAATATATCTATAGAACTAAACTTGATTCACAGAGTGAGGCCTTGACAGTACAAATGAGAGATAATATGTGCCGAATTAGTATTTAGAAATATTTAATATTACATTTTCGTAAGCAATATCAACAACAACAACGTCTGACAAAAATTATGTGAAACATACAGACAACACAATCATGTTGAATATGAAATGAGTAGCGGTATCATAAATAATGTTCGAACAATTAATCGGGCTGGCCTTACGAAGTGCATCCAATCTGTGCTGCAGATCGAAATCTATTTTCGACAGCTTGTTCAGCCCCGAGTAGTAGGTGACCCACACGTGCTTTGACAGCTCGTCTGTTGGATTGGGATTGTAACCTAAGACTTGTGCCAAATGATTTTCTACGTGAAATGACGTCGAAAATATTAGGCGCCTCCTAATAATCGGCAATTCGTCAAGACAAATCCTGCATCGAACCAACCCAGTTTGCATGGTAGCCATGCTTTTGCATTCCCCGGAAGTAGGCGGTGCGCTATTTGTAAGGCGACATCTGATTTGTCTATGCAATCCTTGTGTACTTTGATGTTGACTGTGCCCGGGAAGTTGGCCAAGTGCGGCAAGGCCGGGGGTGGAGCGGTAATGTAAGGACTGGTCTTGCCTAGGGAAGATGAGGTCTCTGTAATAAACTATTTTTCACAGGGAATACCTCTCTACATTTCGTACAGGTAATCGATAGCTCTGGCATGGGATACACACAAAACCCACATGAGACAAAACTCTACCGACAAAACCCGCACAGATAGAACCCCCATCCGGACAAAACCCCACAATAATTGAAAATAAGGAACAAATGCGAATATTTTACTGGAGATAGTCACATCATGTGTACAAATGAAGAACTAACTTCATATAGATCTATAAACATACATATATAACAAACAATACTTTACGCGATTGCTAATATGAATATTATTTTCTGTTCCTTTCTAATTGATAGCACTAATCTTCGTGAAAGAATTTCACACTTTTCACATTTCATAACACTATTCCAGAAATGGTGCAGTAACATTTATCCATAGTCATGGAACAATTATATAACAATTCATATGCTAATTCAACAAAACAAGTATTTATTATAAAACACCACTACTTTTGTTAGTAAGAATTAACAGAGTATAGCAAAATATACAATTACTCATATTCTTACTCAAATAATAGCGAGTAATTATTTTCCTCGAGTAAACAAGAGATTATATTAAAAAAACAATCATGCCTAGATTGTCGCCTTAGGAACATGTGATCTATTGGCTAATATATGTATCAAGCTGATACACATGCAGAATGAAAATGAAAATACGTATGTTACATTGCTAAGTTACAATAACGTTCCATATGTATACAGGAGATCTATATCACTCAAATGCATATGCATAGATTCTTTTCAGGCAACGTGTCTATGATAATTCATTGTTGTGCCCCATAGGGCAGATTCTATCTGCATCCATGGGATTACTACTATTGTTTTTACTCTCTTCGCAGTGTGAAACAGGTACCGTAACAAACATATTATAGTTATAAACCAATAATAAGTACATTAAATTAACGGTAAATGTGGTATTTAGGAAGTCAGTTTGTATTGGACTTGAGTTTGGAGACCAGACTGATGTTTTATACGGGTTGTGGAATATATTAGTGAATGCGAGATAAGCTAGCTAGAATAATATATGTTCTCGGTGTCCTGCCAGAAACACACAAAATATTAACATCTGCCATTCATGAAGGAAAAACTCATTATCCTGTCTATTCTAGTTCCCGTTAAACAATCATTCTGGGATAAACGGTCTGAATGCTCATGATCTTGTGGCTGATGGCAGTCGAGTAACAGCCAGCACAAAAGGGGAAAAGTAAATATAGTTGTGCTCTTGTGCTGACTTTTCAAGGATTTATTCCATACGCTGGACAATGTGACTTCGATCAAATAATTCTCTCCAGCCTGTTCGAACCATCAGCACTCTCCATCTTTCTCCAGAATCACAATCTGGTCATTTGTGAATAATTATGCACGTGCTATTGCACGCGTGTTTCCATCAGCATTTGATGATCTTTTTTGACCAATCCTTTTGTGTTATGGTTGCTAGCTTTCACCATATGCTCTCTCTCTCTCTGACCAGAATCACAACCTGATCATTTGTGAATCCATCTCCAGTATTACGCACATGCTTCCATCGAAATTTGGCCGTCGATGTTGACCCATCCGTTAGTGTAGAGGTTGTTAATTTTCATCATCTCCGATCTCTGTCCAGAATCGTAACCTGGTTATTTGTAAAAAGGTGTCCAGTATTATATATGTGCTTCCATCGGCATTTCGCTATGTTGACACATCCCCAAGCGAGGAGTTGTAACTTTTCAATAATATAGCATTCAGCGCAAGTTGAGTCGCTTCATCTCATGAATCGGACCACTTTTTTTGTCCTGGACAAATTGAGCTTTTAGATGCACCAGGACGTTGTGAAGGATATACACAGGTGTGAAAAATGTTGCAAAGTCATATTCATTCGTCTTTCAGTTTATATGATTCTCCGATGACAGAGATCGACAATTTTCTGGTCACGAGCAGTATCGTTGTCGGTGTTTTGGTTTCATATGCTCATGGAATGCGCACTTCCTGTAACCATAATGACCCACTGCCTATTGCAAGTGGCTGTACTTTATATCCCTTTGATCAATGTCCGTCATGTCTGCCGTGGTGAATAATGGACAAACCTCTCCTGTTAATGGATTAGTGAAGGGTATGAGTTTAAATCCATATGCTGGTAATGTTGAAGGATACCGGGATGTCGAGAAACGGTAGATAGTTCACACACACTGTAACCACAATAGTTTATTAATAGATACGATAATGAACTTTTTTTCAATTACCTGTGTATGTTCATATTATTGTATGTTTCTGGCGACAAAAATAATCTGATGAGCTTGTTATTCTAGCTAGTATATGAGTATCGCTTAATTGTAATCCCTTATATGTGTTGTAATTATGTATATTACAACACATATAAGGGAAGTGGGAAGAGGTGCCGACATACTGACTGCGTCACATGACTTCACAGAATAGTCTTCTGGTAAACCTATTCTAAAGCACATACCAAGAATCTAACGATTCGTGATATGTGTTGTATCTCAGGTACGCTTTTATTGTACCTGTTCATGTGGCAACTTGGATGATATGACCACACGGCCCCTAGCACCGGCATAAGCGGTATTAGATACAAATCTAGAGAGCTATGATGGAAATGCTCTGACAACTCGTATACTGGTAATTATAACTTACCCGATTTATTTTGAACTGATTAGTATATACGAGTGACCGGTCAGAGTAAATTATTTTCCTATTATTGATCACAACGATGATACTGGGGATATAGGATAGTATCTGACAAACAATATTTAGCTGCTCAGTCTTTCGCTTTCACTGAGACGGCATCAGTCTCAGAAAGCGGGACCAAGCAAATAAACAACAAAATTGTACAGAAGCATCAAGTCACCCCCATCTCCATCCTCGAGGATCAGTGAAATCTGTTCTCGACGATGGAAGAGGCAAATGTGGGCATCGCCCTCTAATCATTTGGATCATATGTACCTAAATAGAATACCAATCAACATGACAAACATATATATAGCACAGATACATGTATTACATACAGTGATTGAAGTGTAATCAATCTAAATGTTATAGCGATACTGGATAGATGATTTCTTATTACATAAGGTATTTTCAACATGCTTAAGCAAGTAACATGAATCCAAACTGGGTTTCATGGAATAGTATTGTTTAGCAGATTTAACACATGTACAACTGTAGTGGAGGAATAAATTCAGGTAAAATTTTCTCTTTAACATAGTTCAGACTTGATTTGATAAAATATGTAAATAAATGTATGAAATGTCATGGGCGTCGCCAGAATTACTTGAGAGGGGGTCGTTTCGTATGCTTACTGATAACATGAGATGCACTCAGAAGGGTAGTTCGCCTTCAAGGACCCCCCTCGTTAACGACATCCTTAAATATTTGTATGAATGAAATTATGTAGTGAAACAGAAAAAGATAAGTGCAAGTATAATATATACAGTATCCGAAAATACCGCTTAGATGGCTCTCATCCAGCGTCCTCTGGGTGATAGATCACCCATCTCCATCCTCGAGGATCAGAGAAAACTGTTATTGCATTCAATCACTGCGGTTGTTGTGTGGTATTCCATGCAGGTACATTAATAAACGTAACAGGATAAAAAGATTTCAAAATAATTATCCAACGCAGCCACAAATAAAGTGATAGCGATCACTCGAAGGAGGCTAGCGGTTAGAGCAATTGCCCTTTTTTCACTTTCACAA
The DNA here is from genome assembly GCA_036873755.1 of Hanleya hanleyi. Taxonomy (NCBI): domain Eukaryota; kingdom Metazoa; phylum Mollusca; class Polyplacophora; order Lepidopleurida; family Hanleyidae; genus Hanleya; species Hanleya hanleyi. The sequence continues at coordinate 29,098 of JAVTVY010017593.1, forward strand.
AAGGTGCAAATTTTAGGCCGTCGTCCGGTCATCACCATTCCAACGTGATGCAAAAGCGTGATGCCTGCTTTTCATCACCTTAATCCTACGTGGCCTGGGGTGGGGTGAGTGCCTCCCCTAGTGAACTTTTCTCTGCTGTTCCGAAACGCCAAACTTGAGGAGGCTGAAACTTGGTGAATTTTAAGCTTATCTGATTGGGATCATTTTGAGCCTATTTCCATATATCCCTGGGAAGAGGATCATGGGTAAATTCAAAATGGCGGCCATGTGGTATCTGCGAAAGTCGTGTTTTTCAATCTTTCCGCTCCATTTCTTCACTTTTTCTTCGCCCAAAAGTCTTTGAAAGTATTTTATTGATGAATAACTAATTATTCTATATTTTATTTGAGTTTTTTCGAGAGAAAAATCATAAAATGAAAATTTCGAAAAATCGACCCCCAAGGGCCGAAAAAGGGCTTTAGAGAAGATGTCACTGTGACTTCAGCATGCGGCCATCTTGGAGTTTTTTACATTTCGCAGTAGAGCTTGAACAAAAGATACTGTGTGGTAATTTTCAGCGCTCTAGCCTTAGGGGTAGGGCACTTTCCGCCGCCCCCCTGCTGCGATACACTCCAAATTGCCCAGGCCAGATATGGTTAAAATGGTGATCACCAGGCGTCACCAGCACACAGTTAAAAAGATTTCTTAAATTTTCTTAAATAAGAAAAACAATGCATTGACTTTTTAACAGAGTAAATCAGTACAGATGATGAATTAAAAATATTTGCATGAAAAGGATTGGTTGAAATAACTCTTGAAATGTTTTTTAATAATAAAGGTTTGCTTATTTTTTTCAAATTTAGCAAAAAATGTTTATTTCTTTCATTCAAGAAAACTTTTCTTGGGAGGCACTCAAGATGAATAAGAGATTTTCAAAGAAAAAATATTTTTATATTTTCTCAGCTTGTTACTCTTGCTCAAGAATCATTTTTTTAGCTAAGAAATTATTTTTCTTACGGAAGAAATTATTTCGTAAAGAGTTACGAACTAAGAAAATATAAGAATATATTTCTTTGAAAATCCGTTATAAGAATATTTATCTTGCGTGGCTCACAAGGAAAGTTTTCTTGGATGAAAGAAATAAAAAAATTCTGCTGAATTTGGAAAAATAAGCAAACCTTTATTTTCTTAAAAAGCAACAAAAGATTTCTTTGAACCAATCCTTTTCGTGTAAATATTCTTGCTTTATCATCTGTACTGATTTACACTTATTCAAGAAAATTTAAGAAATATTTTTTTATCGGTGCATAGGAGGTGAAAGTCCATTACCCTATTTCTGTCTGTAAAATACCGGCAATTTTTTCTGATTTTTTGACAGGCGAGATATTGAGAAAGAAGGAGTGATGGTGGTGTCGGCGTCAGCAACAGTGTCTGATTTTGTGTTTTTGTTGCTAGTGGAGAAGTTAATGATTGATGATATGTATTTCCTTCAGTTTAATGTCTGGGTTTAATGTTGTCTTGTTAATCTTTTTGCTTAAATGGTCGGAATATTCCTCATTTCTGATATTTACTCTCATGCCCATATTTTCAATTTCCTTGGATCTTATTCGCCCGTTTCTAATCATGTTCAAATATCACGAATTTGTCCAGGTATGACAGTACGAATGATATCCATTAACTATTCCTGTGAATTCTCTACAATGATGACATGACAAAGGATGATACAGATAAGTTTATATGGATTACAAAGCGTTTGCCTCCTTAATATTCTCATTATACATTATATGTAGGACTACACAGAAGCGACATGAATATTTGTCAACTTTGAGCTGTTCAAAGTTACATTTCAATCTGCACAGCTTCGTGGTAACTGTAATAAGTTGGCAATACAAAAACACTCGTGTTCTCTACCCCTTCAACATATACATGATCAATTAGAGTGCCACCTTCTGAAGTAGGCTCTTGAACGCATTGCCTGTATCCATTTTCGACCATGCATCTCTCAATTGAAGAATTACCATGCAATACATCTTGGTTGAAGTCCCCCATGACAATTTTGCGAGAACTAAGTTCACTGAGGTAAGACAACAAACTGTTCAGCTGTTTGATAAACAAATCCGCCGGGTATGACTGCGGTCTGTATACTACAACTACCACCTGATCTACTTGAGGAAGATGAAAAGCCAAGTATTCAAGGTTATGTACAGGCAATGACAGTCTGTCAAAGGCTTCTGTTAACTTCGTATACACAGCTACACCCCCATGTGCCTGACTGCTCAGTCTTCTGAAAAGTGGCTGGGAGTCATCATAGCACTCTGATCTTGGTTGATGGTGCAACTGATAATTGTGAAGCTTCACTTGTCTTTCATCAGATGATTTGGTTAACCATGTTTCAGTCAAACAGATGCAGTCTGCTTCTGCAAATCTCTTATCACATCTCATGTTTTCCACATTGCATAATAATCCTTGAATGTTATGCAGCATTACACACGTCTGTAATTTATCTGGTTGATCTGCCATTATGAATTGTGGCATTTTTGACACCTCTTTTGCAACTCTCTCGTCGCAATATAAGGCATCTTCGTTGAAACCTTGTACTGTAAGTCCATTCGCAGAGGTTACACGACTTAGTGCTACATAACCTTGCCCAGGAGCGAATATGCCATCCAGTGACACAACAGCCTTGTCTACGGTTAGTCCTTGAACTTTATGCACTGTGCAGGCCCAAGCAAGTTTTAAAGGGAACTGACGCCTTACTCCACCTTGATTATTGACTGTGTCTTCTTCTGGTTGAATTGGGGTACTAGCTTCAGGCAAAGATGATCTTATCGAGGACTGCTTGCGGAGATTCCTACCAATTTTTATGTCATCAAACACAACATACACAAGTTTAGGGAAACTTCCTGCCATTTGTTCGATGTGTGTAACTGTGCCGAAGACACCATTGACCAGCCCATCTGAAACATCAATGTTTTTTGTCAACATTATTCGTGCGCCTTCAGCAATTGTTATCGATTTCATTAGAGATGTCCTGTGTACCTGTACATGATGATTTTTTCGTTCTTCTAGCTTTCCTGATCTTGCATCTCTAGAAAAATCTTGCGCATCAATGAGAACAGGGTCAGTACATCTTTTATGGAGGGCAGTCAGATTGTACTCATCCACCTGGACATTTTTGGGGAATATGTGCATGACATCATTCTCTTCTCCAGTTTCACAAGCTTTCAGCATATCAGCATCTTTTGGACTAAGAACTTCGCTCATCTTTTTCGTACGTACGTGATTCAATGCTTCTGCAAACTCAGTGTCTTCTTTTTGACGCATGATCTCGTCTAGTTCTACAATACTGAACGGAAGTTCATTCCAGAAATCTACTAAACCATCATCAGGATCATCAGGATTTTTACTTTTAGGTATAAACAATGGCTTGGCCATGACCGGTGGAAGTTGATAGAAATCACCGACTGCTAGAATGCTAACATTTCCAAAAGGAACATTGCCTACTTGTTTAAGTTGCCGGAGCCTTCCATGTATATAATTGAGCAATTTGTTGTCAACCATTGATATTTCATCAATAATGAGGATTTGCAGGCCACCCAGCTTAGAACGTAGGGTATTGATTTTCTCATCACGTAGCATTACATAAGGAGGTCTTGTATCTGTTCCTATGGATAAAGCACTGTGAATAGTGGACGCTCCAATATTGAAAGCTGCTACACCAGTTGGGGCCGTAAGCATCACTGAAACGTCATCTGGATTTGAAAGTGTGCGAGACAGAATCCGTGTTGCTTCGTAGTAAATACACTTTATCAAGTGACTTTTTCCTGTCCCGGCTCCGCCGGTCACGAAAAGATGGAACGGATCTGGGTTTTTGGCATGTACCTTGTCTAAGCACCATTGCCTGATCTTGTAAAAAATGCTGGATTGAGTCTGGTTCAGAGACCTCAACATTGGTAGAGCTTCGTCTCGTGATATCACCGTTGGTGACACTTCAATGTGATTTTCGGTTCTATTACCTCCCAGCAAATCTGGAAAATCTTGATGTTCCACGTCAGTTGTACATTTCTTAGCAGTTGTTGTACATTCCAACCTTTCCAACTCTGTTTCAGGACATAACTGAGCCCAAGCATCTTCCAAACGTCCACAATTTTCCAGCATTTCCTCGGCTTTCTTTAGAGTGTTTGCTTCTTTCTCAAATAGGACTTGATTCTGTTCAATTATTGATTTCACTGATTGAACTTTTCCAAAGAGAGAGACTGCTCCGGCCTCATAGAAATCCTGATATCTGTCAAACTCTGGTGGCTTCAACTGAGAATCGAAATGGTAAGGGAGAAACAATTGTAGCCTGCTTTGGTAGTATTTCTCTGGTGCTTTTGTCTGCGAAAATCGAGCATACCTTACAACAGCAGGGTCAGTCCTTGTTCGTTTCTGGACAAAACCAAGTCCGTTTTCAAGCTCATGAACTGTACTTTGCTTCTTCTTAGTCTCAGTCACTTCAGATTTTGACAGCACTCTGTACTCTGAACAAAAGCTAGCCAAACACATGGTGTCAAATTCTTCTCCTTCTGGCCGTGACTTATATCTGTCCACAAAACTAGTCATCCAGATTTCCCCATTATCTACGTTGGTATCAACACATTTTTTTTTAAGTGTACTAAGTGGCAAACTAAGTCGGACTGGATCAACAGTTGGAATAAACTGTACTTTTCTGGACCCCTCTTTAAGTTTCAAGTTACAGACTCTGTAAACGGCTTCTTGTGCGCTAACTTCTCGGTTATGTAGGTATATGCTACCTAGTGTTTTCATTTTTGTTTTGTTGTCTGTGTTTTCATCTGGAAATGCTTCTCTTCTTGCACTTTCTAACAGCAATCCCATTTCCCTCTCTGCTTTTGAGATATAGGACACTATGTACACAATACAAGAATATGCATCGAATACATACTGTATATCCATATTAGCATCCCACAACCGCAAAAGATCAGGGTTATACTGGTTTATCCAGATATCTTGTGCCTCCCTTTGCAAAACGAGGTTTGATTTCTTGGAAAGTACAGCATGAGCCTGTTCAAATATTTGCTGAGAAATGCCCACATCCTGAAATAGATCATCTGTTGTTTTGTAATTCTGGTCTTGATTTGTCAGATGTTCTCGGACGTTCTTGAGAATTTCTTCTGCCCTTTGTTTCGTCATGTCATTTGAGTGTGTTGTACGAGATGGGTCTGTAACATCTTCGTCGTCTTTCTCATCAGCATTTCCACAAGGACGACTGATGAATGTTCGTTTTGATGCAGGTCTGGGCATACCAAAACGACATTCAGTTCCCTTTTTTCTGCATGACTTCGAATGATTCTTACTGTGAGTTTGAACTTGACTGACAATCTCATACAGTTCATCATCGTCTTCCACATTTGGCAGCTTACATGTGACGTATTTGTCTACAAATTCAGCTACAGTCTCGTCTTCGTCTACATCAACTTTTGGTGCATTGTCAACCCAAAACAAACAATGTGTATGTGGCGATCCACGTTGTTGAAACTCAACACGGTAGAAATAGTCTGCTATTTTTCCAATGGGCTCAGCAGGTGACATAATAACATCGTTCAAGAATCTGTGGAATCTGTGATCAAACATTCGGGCAACAGTCACTGGATTGCTCCTGAGAATCTCGCATTTCTCTGTCCAATCTAGCTCACTAGCTTTTCTGGTATCTCCTTCTTGACGCATGATTGCTTCTAATACTTCACACCATCTCATATCTGCAGATGAAAAAGAACAAAACCATGTTGGGATTCCAAGTTGACGCAACATCGCAAACAGATCTTTTTGTGCAGCTTGCCAAAATGGTGGTGTTCCTCGGATAGCCTTCAGAAATTTGTAGCCCTCGTCACATTTTAAAATGTCTTTTAAGGGCTCGTTCTCTGTCAACATTTGGGCATTTATTGTTCTCTCAGTTCCGGTTCCTTTGCGCAGTGCAATTGAGACTCCACTCTTCACTTGATGTACTTCAGACTTAAACTGAGAATAGAATATGAAATCTATATTCCTTGCGAACCTATTGTCTGCACCCATTAGACGACAGTGGATATACCTGGCTAAAGATATCTTATTCTCACGTTCATCGCTTAGAGTTGGAGCTCCTTCTGGATATAAAACTGGGAAAGATTTCGCCTCATTTCCATCATCCAGTAGCAACTGAACAGGTGTATTTTTTTCAGCAGGTGCTAGACAGAGTATTTCATCAAAATGCTGGTCAAGAAGCTCTTGTCCAATGTCAATGGGTTGTAAACATGTATCATGTAATATGCCATGAAGCCTCCCCTCTGTCTGTTCCTCACTTTGTTCTGATAGCTGTCTTTCAGTTTGTTCTGTTAGATCTGGCAACTCGTCTTCCTCCGAGTCATTTTCTTCATTTTGCTCTAAAGTACTCTGCCAGTCTCTGTTGAACTGTACATCTTTGTACCACAAGTTGTTCTGTTTAAGAAATACTAATGCTTCTTGTAGATGATTTACATTTACAAATTGATATTCATAATGTCCTTTGAAAGTTAGTTTTCTTTTCAGCTTTACTTTGATGGTTTGGTCTTGTGCTTCACATCTTGGTAAGATGTTTGTAGTTGAAGGGACATCGGATGGAACGCAAATGACAGGGCCGAAAATTCCGTGTTGTCTTCCCTTCGGCAAGGCCATGACTTTCATGAATGGAATGTGCAAAGCTATCAAATGTTGTTCAAGGGCATTCAAACATTTCAATTGTGGAGGAATTGCTCGGAGACGTAAGTTATTTGCAATGGCTTCAGACGGCATTTTGCCAGAAATCACTTTCCTGTGACAAGTGTAGCAAACCCAGAGAGTTGATAGTGCAGTTTCTAAATATGAACAGTTGTCAGCACACGTTTCAATACATTTGTGCAAGTATTCTTCAGATATGCATTTATCTGCCATGGATGTCACTGCTGGGCCTTTGTCAGCGTACGTCTGTCTGTTACATTTCATCACTTGCTTTTGGAATAGGAGTCGATGACATACACAACAGATATATTCTGGTCCACTGGATATCTCTTTCTTAAAAATTCGAGCAACATTTGTGAACTCTTTCTTCATTGCCATACTGTTTGTCCGTCGTTGTACATTATTCTCCTTCAACTTCAATCTGTGTTCTGGATCATCTCTGTATTTCTGTGAACTACTGATCTTCTTAATCTCTCTATGCTGCGGATTATCTTTGTATTTCTGTGCACTATAGGCTTTCGCCTTATCCTGATGTTGCTTGTCATCTCTGTATTTCTGCGTATTATACAACTTCACTTTATCCTGATGTTCCTTGTTATCTTTGTATTTCTGTGAACTACTGTTCTTCTTCATCTCTCTATGCTGCGAATTATTTTTGTATTTCTGTGCACTACAGGCTTTCACCTTATAACGATGCTCCTTATCATCTTTGTACTTTTGTACACTCTGGGCTATCTTTGTTTTCTGGTATTCCAGGTCTTCTTGGTATTTTATCTTACTGTGTGCTTTCTTAACTTCTCTTTTTTCTGCATTATTCCAATACTGCTCATATTTTATTTTTCTTTGCTTCGCATGAACATCTTCGATACAATCTCTGTTCAAAGCTCGTTTCTTTGCAGTTGCTTCACGTTTCAACTTATCAATTTGTCTCTTTCCCATTTTTCTGCGTTTTCTGAGAGGAGTGCTTGTTATTGTGTCACATTTCCGCTTAAGCAACTTGATATTTTCAGTATTACTTTTACCTCCTGACAAATGTTCGTGTTCTGAAACAGTAACATCTTCAAACAAGTCATCAGAGGTATTTTTCAACACGTTTGAGCACAATTTTACTTGACCAGGAATGGATGGTTTCAAATTAAATTCTTCCGGACATCTATTAGAAAATCCACTTGCACAGGTCAAGCATATTTGAGTGTTACTGTCTTTAACACAAAGTACAACATCATAATGTGTCTGCTGATAATGTTTCAGATAAATTGCCGTTTTCTTGATCTGCAAGTTCTTATCCAACTGGGTACATGAAAATCTCAACCATGTATTGTCAGTGAATGTGTAAATGTCCGTTTGGAATAAATCGCAAGCCGCAAGAATTTCAACATCTGTTGCCCAACTTCCAGCATACTGCATTCGTGATCTTTGGATATAATCCTCCACACATGTGTAACCACTTCCAAGGTGACAGCTGAATGTCTCGGGCTTTGCTTTGATTTGCTTAACCACAGCAGTTCTTACTTTCCTGTGATTATCCTCAGTGCCACAAACAACAAAAGACAATGCTCTGAAGAAACAGTTGCCATCTCCTTTTGTTTGCCGTGTTTTGCAGGGTTCTCCCATATCTATACAATCTGTATTATTTAAATGGTCCACATTTTTGTTACAACAGTTTTGTATTTTAAGTTGCATGCAAATACTATCCTTTGCTGTCTCTGTCAGTGGACAGAATCTGTATGTAGCAGGCCCTGTATCAGAAACAACCTCCAAGTTTTGCTCACAATGACTAGGGGCATCGTGAAACTGGATGTTTTGCTGTTCACCAGATTGCTCTTGTCTGACAGAAACGTCTAATGAACTGACTTCAAACTGTTCAAGTGGTCCAACATTCATGGATCTTGCTAGATCAAGACAATGGCCATAGACTTCATAGATAGTATGCACAGTCAGCAATACACTTTTGCCATCTGGTGCCATCATTGCTCTTCGGTTTCTGGCATGCGAATCGAAAATGTGGTACTTCTCATCTTTCTTAGTTACCATAAATGTGTTGCCTGCATAAGTCACAAAGCAAGCTTCAGATTCTGATAAACTTTTGTCCAATGCATACTCCAGGGACACCACAAAGTCTACATCAATATTGTCGGTATTGTTTCCAATTAAACCTGCCAAGGAGTTGCCAGTCTTCAATTCAAAACACATGCCAAACAATTCTATTGTATCTGGTAGTTCAGATATGAGAAGGTAATCTGTGTCAGTATGCATAGACGAGGCATTGCGCAAATGTGCATACAGTTCATTGCCACGTTCTAGAATGTAATCAAGATCTGAGCTATCCCAGGTTTCAATATCTTTGATTTTACTGAACACAACTGAAGAGAGACTGTTTGATACACACTGTTTTCCACTGTTTGGTAAGAAACGTAAATCACCTTGGTGGAAATTGCCTTGTACAACATGGTTTACTCTGAATACATTTGGACTGTTTGTTAGATCATTCAAATCACTATGTGGAATTTGTACTTCGCATTCATATGCTTCAGGTCGGATGCTGCTTTGTTCACATCTTTCACTAGCAATGTCTGCGTGTTTGGTTTTACAACGGTGATCTTCATTTACTGTTTTGTTATCCTGATACATTGCTGCAGTAGTTTTTTCATTTTCTGGTTTTGTTTGCTCAGATTCCATTTGCATGTTTGGGTATTTTTTTAAGTTTTCAGTTTCAGTTTGAGTTTTGCATTTTTGAGCCTTTGGAGGGGGCATACCCTTTCTGTCATATGAGCTTTTTGATTTAGAAGGGGAGCAATAACCCTTGTCGTCATTCGAGCTTTTTGATTTAGAAGGGAAGCAATAACCCTTGTCAATGTCACTCGTCTCTTCTACGTTATCCCATCTCCTCTTCATGGCCTCTGACTTCTTCAATCCTCGTCTTCGTGGCATGTTATCTATGAAGAGAAAACAATTTTTGTTAATATTTCTCAATCTATTACATTTTCTGTACCAAAGCAATTTACACAACTAACATCAAGATTTGACTTGATTCGGTTGGCACGGATGCAGGATTGTAGCATTTCATTTCAGTTCATAACGATTATAATGTGAACGTTTCTTTTGTGATCAATTGCTTTTTCATACAAAAATTCCTTTCCTGAATATCCTGCGTCTAATTAACAAACTTCGGTGTTTACTACATACCAGTAATGTTTTATTTGTATTTTTCTACAATACGACTAGAAAATTAATAAATCATTAGTCTGCGAGTGCCTTATCGGGATACCAATCCTGATACAACAACAACAATAATAGGGAAGAAGAAAGAGATGAAGTAGACCTTTGTTCTTGAGTTAAAGTGAACGTAAAGGCTGAGGCAACATGCACTCAGTGGGAACGAGCTACATTGAAATACTGAAATAGCAGCAACAAATATTTTTGGGGATTTTTTTGCACCGAGTAGGAACGAAATTATCTCCGTTGTATTATTATTCCCCGGCTGCCGCCATGCTGGCTATCTCACATCAGAGCAGTGACGTTGTATCACCTCGGAGCTCTCTACTTCGTGGAGTTAGAAAGTGTAGAAAGCATGTAAACATAGCGACGTACAAGGCGGCTAGCCTGACTTCAAGTTCTGACGAAGAGACAAATAAAGGTTTACAGGGTTACCAGTTTGAACCAAAACGCTCCGATGTCGACGAAAGTAGTGAGTAGTTCATGGAACGTTTCAGGTCAGTAAACACTTGTTGGAGACACGCAACACAGTCAAAACACGCTTGAAACAGCTGAGCTCTCCACCTCCGCAATTACAATTCGTGCTACAGAGATGCCAAAACAAAGTGATACTACGTCACAGGAAAATATCACATGCTCCATACAAGCGTTTTCATTGGCGCAAGGCTAATCAATAAACTGATATGGCCGAATCCAGTCGCTTGTTGCATCAGTCAATAATTCCCGTGTTTGGAAAATTTTTTTTGGAAGGGAAAAAATCACAAAAAATATTTGTTGCTGCCAAATGATACTTTTAATATAGTTCTTCCACACAGTATGTGTGTTGTCGCAGCCTTTACGTTCACTTAGACTCACTCACCCCCAATTCACATAGTGTCGCATTTTCATATGCTGTCCCTATACTTGTATTGTGGTCTATTGAATTGTCCCCCGCCATATTAGTTGGGGGGGGGTGGACTTAGAAACACTAGGCATCCGTAATTCTGTTACACAGAACCGTTGAACCAATCGACATCAAACTTGCAGAGTGTCTTGACATCGGTGAGAGAGCGGTTGGGATTGCTTTTCATTTACCTGTGTAATCCAAGATGGCCACAATCAGCCATCTTGGATTTCAGCAGTTGTATCTTTACACATTCCTTGTCCGACCAATAACTCGAGAACTATTAAACCGATTGACTCCAAACTTGGAGGGGTTCTTCACACCGGCGAGAGAACGGCTGGGATTGCTTTTCAGTTACATGCGTAATCCAAATGTATGGGTTATATTTCACAACAGTTTAACTAAATGAAGAGTTTCAAACATGAGAGACAACTCCACAGGATAATACTATATAAATGCAGGGGAAATTACAAGCGTCTAGTCCGTCATTCATAATCCAGCCGTCGTCCATTAGAGAATATCCGCGTCCATAATCCAAACACCTATTTCATATTCCATATAACAGTATTAGCACCAAATTCAAAAAGACAATCCTAGTATACATAAACATAAGCTTGTTTCCTGCAAGAGAGAAGCGGTCAACAGTTTTCAATGATGCCGGCAAGACATCATGATGTTCCAAAAATATCAAATCTGTATCGCTGATATTCCAACAATATTCCAACACATTTAGTCAGCTAAGCTCGATTCAGTTTTGGGGGAATGCGATCTAGATCTTTGACAAATTTATTTCATATGTATGGCTCCACTTTGCCATGCGAATAAGGTATACTCAAAGTTTGGTACCAATCCATACCTTTAAACCAGAGCTATCGCATAGACAACAAATGTTAATGGACGAATGGACAGAACGCAATTTTGCATTACACAACCTCGTCTTCGACAGACATATAAAAATGTGACTTTTAATGATTTCTTGATTTTGGGGTCACAGTGACCTTGACTTTTGACCTTGACCTACATTTTGGTATGTGACACATTATGTCTCCCTAATGTATCTACTGACACAAAAAAATGTTATTTTTAATAATTTTCTAATTTTGGGGTCGGTGACCTTTGACCTTGACTTAATTTTTGGTATGCATTACTTCATTTCCGCCTATTAAATCCACTCACAAAAAATTACAAATTTTAAACGATTTGATGATTTTTCTATCACACTGACTTTTGACCTCTGACCTTGATCTACATTTAATATGCAACACATCGTTCCCCCCCTAGGGCATCCATTCACCAAAAATTAGAACTGTAGATAGAAAACTGTCAACGATCAATGATTTCCTGATTTTTGGCAACAGTGACTTTCGATCTCTGACCTCGACCTCAATTTCGGTACGCGACACATCGTCTCCACATGGCGTATCCACTCACAAAAAATTGCAACTGTGGACAGAAAACGTTCACAGATATGGACCGAACACGAAGACTTCAGTGATTTTCTGTTTTTCAGGCCAGTGACCTTTGACCTGTGACCTCGACCTTCATTTTGGTACGCGAGACATTGTCTCACTGTAGGGTATCCAGTCACCAAAAATTAGAACTGTAGATGAAAAACTGTCCCAGATATAGATCGGACACGAGAACTGGAGAGACGGACAGACGGATGAAAACCGCCATCACATAATACGACCGCCTTTTGGGCGGGCGTATAAAAATTAAATCGGTAGCCATTTTAAAAATATCGATATGGTGGCACGAGACTGATTGTAATTTAGGGATTGTAGACTGGAAAGTCAGAAACGGCTTATTCATAAGGCTGTCACATTATCTGCATTTAAATGTAAAATTGTAACTATTAGTATCAACAGAAGTGGATGAAAACTAGAAGTATGCAATGATGTATTCAGTGTCGTTGACGGCATGTTACCCGTTTTAGCGCATTCAGTTGAAAACATTGCCTCCTAGTGGGAACCAGCGAACTGCCAGGGGAGACAATTTTGGAAGGTCAGGAGACGACTCCTACAGCCGCGAATGCAACTACAGCGTCCCGAGTCAAACCGCCAAAGGTCACGCAATGAATCATGGGAGTTTTATGAGAGACTGTGACACAGCTTATCACTGAAAATTATCAAAATCGCGGCTCGCCTATGTTAACTCATCGTGGCGATGTTGGGTTGATTTATTTGTACTTCCATGCAAACAAAATATCTGTTGACCGTTAGTTACGAACGCTGGTAACAATAATAATTAATTAATATATCCCTTCAAATTTATCCAGAAAGTCTATTCATATGCAAATAAGGCACTCCGCTAAATTGTCAGATGCGCCATTCTATGAATATTCGTTCTTCTTACACTCCTGATGCAAACCTCTTGTCATCAGTAATATTTATTCAACGAAATGTAACCCAAGTTGATACATTTATTTAATGAAACAAGAGAACAGAATTGGGGAAGCCGAACTGAATGAACTTATCGCCACGAGCGCAACAGCTTTCTTCTTTGGTTTTCTTTCTGGGTCAAGCCGTTACATATAATCGAGCTTGTGCTTCTAAATCTGGTAGCCAATTATTTGCCTTTAGTAAAATTCCTGATAGTCCTTATAAGGCACGCCTGCGTATCACGCGATATTTCTGTAGTATTTTGAACTTCAGTTGTAAGAAAATCGAATGTTCATTGGTCGCCAGTATTGGTTACGTCATATAATGACCTCCCACGCTTTCCGCGGAAAACTGAGGCTTATGACGAGTGGGTAAAAACATTCCTTTGAATTCGACCTGATTCAAACTTCTTGTGGAAATATTGAGAAAACAAAGCCAATCGTATCACCAAATGTCGGTAGTTCGGACGGACATGATAGATATGAATTTTGGGATGTTAGATGCACAATAAATGAAAAAAGACATATATGATAATATCCTGCCCATCCGTTAGGGGGCCACCAGGTTAGAAGTAAAGTAAATAAATGAACTTCCCGCGTTATCTTCCAGAGGTACCGTAGACCTGGGTCCCCAGAATAAAAGAACTACGGCCATACTCTATTGTAATTCAATAAAGGATTTATTGCCTATTTACGATATCGAACTAATGTGTTAAAAAGACAACAGGAGTTGAAAGTACAGGTAGACCTTCGTTGGGCAGAAGTTTGGATCTAACGAAAAAAATGTTGACTCCGATGTCCAGATTGTGATTCTGGACAGAGAGAGAGGGGGGGGGAGAGAGAGAGGGTTAGGGTTGCAAGCAGTCTTGGCGGCTTCCGATCTAGTGTGTGAATGAGCAACTACGGTTTAAGCTAGTTCTCAACCCAGCGCCAAAAGGTCAATAGAGCACGAAATGCGCTTTTATACTACTAAATGTGAGTCAATATACTGTTACTATACTATCCTCTGCGCATTGTGCCGCGAAGTCAATAGGGCTCGAGATGCGCTTTTATACAACTAAATGTGAGTGAATATACTGATACTAACTGTTTTCTTGAGTTGATAAAAGGGTATGAAGTTCATAAAGGACCCCTCTCCACGTTGAACTAGTACATGTATGGTTTCTATTTCACAACAGTTTAACTAAATGTAGCTGTTTCAAACATGGGAGACAACTCCACAGGACAAATGCCATATACATGTAGGGGAGAGAACTCTGAATATTCCAACCTAACACATATAGTCAGCTAAACTTGATTCAATTCTGGGGGACTGTGACCTTGACATTTGACAAATTGATGTATGTCTCCTCTTCGCCATGCGAGTAAGATACCATTCCATACCTTGAAACTAGAGATATCGCATGGATGAATGGAAAGAACGCAACATCGCATTACATGACCTCGTCTTCGACAGGCATATGAAAATGTGACAATGATTTCCTGATTTTGGGGTCACAGTGACCTTGACCTTTGACCTTGACCTAAACTTTGATGCATGACACATCGTCTTCCGTCAATGTATCAATGGACACAAAAAATCACGATTTTTATGAATTGTTCATGATTTTGGGGGTCACCGTGACCTTGATATTCGGCCTTGACCTACATTTTGGTACGTGACACATCATGTGCCCGTAATGTATCTACCGACAGAAAAAAAGACAAATACCATATACATGTAGGGGAGAGAACTCTGAATATTATAACCTAACACATATAGTCAGCTAAGCTTGATTCGGTTTTGGGGGAAGGTGACCTTGACCTTTGACAAATTGATCTCAAAATGTATGGCTCCTCTTTGCCATGCGAGTAAGGTAAACTCAAAGTTTGGTATCAATCATACATGTACCTTGAAACTAGAGATATCACATGGACAAGTGTTAATGGATGAATGGACAGAACGGAAACATCGCATTACACGACCTCGTCTTCGACAGGCATATGAAAATGTGACCTAATGATTTCCTGATTTTGGGGTCACAGTGACCTTGACTGTTGACCCACATTTTGGTATGTAACACATCATGTCCCTCAATGTATCTACTGGCAGAAAAAAGTTACTTTTGATGATTTCCTGATTTTTGGGTCACAGTGACCTTGAACTCTGACCTGACTTAATTTTTGTACACGATACATCGTCTTCCCTCAATGTGTCAATGGACTCCAAAAACATCAAATTTTTTTGAATTTCATGATTTTGGGGGTCACAGTGACCTTGACGTTCGACATGGACCTACATTTTGGTACGTGACACATGATGTCCCCCTAATCTATCTATTGACACAAAAGAAAATTAATTTTTAAAGATTTCTTGATTCTGCGGTCACAGTAACCTTGCCTATAGACCTTGACCTAAATTTTGGTACATGACAAACCGTCTCCCCGTAATTTCTCAATAGATATAAAAAAAATCATGATTTTGAACAATTTCACGATTTTGAGGTCACAGTGACCTTGATCTTTGACCTATATTTTGGTAGGTGACAGATCGTGTCCCCCGAATGTATCTACTGACACAAAAAATGTAATTTTTAATAATTTCCTGATTTTGGGATCACAGTGACCTTTGACCTTCGACGTTGACCTATTTTGTTGTATGCGACACTTCATTCTCCCTATTGAATCCACTCACAAAAAATTAGAAATTATTAATGATTTCCTGATTTATCAGTCACACTGACCTTTGACCTCTGACCTCGACCTACATTTGGTATGCAACACATCGTTCCCCTCTAGGGCATCAACTCACCAAAATTGGAACTCTAGATAGCAAACTGTCCCAGATATAGACTGGACACGAGAACCGGACAGACGAACGAAAACCGCCATCACATAATACGTCCGCCTTTTGGCGGGCGTATAATAAATACGGAGCATTGTATCCAAATTGAAATACACATATGGTCAAGCTGAACGACAGGCCTAGAAGAAGGGAGGAGCCAGTGATACACTGCCTCGCGGGGATGTGTTCTAGCTAGAAAACAGTATATTCATCTCGACAAACATAGTCAATACTATGACAAAATCTTGTGATCGCTTGAGCACCATTCATTGAGAGGGGAGTGGGAGAGGGTGGCGTCATTAAATAGACCTATTCTCGAACTGTGGGATTTGTTTCACACACCCCTGGCTTGGTTAGGTACCGATAGCGGTTCTGGATATAAAAAACTTCCACTAAAGTTTTCCACTAAACCGAACCAATTAGTAAGTGCGTTGAAGCAGCTCATCAGGCCAATCCGCTGCGAGGTTTTGAGTTATAACTGGTTTGGTTTCATCGCCAGCCAGACTGCCTTTGAAGTTAGGCTGAAGTCGACATCGGGTGTCAAAGCGAAAACCGCAGGCTTCAGATACCGACGCGCTAATTCAAAACAACCGTTTGGGATGAAATGTACGAGATTGTGTAATAGAAGCAACGACTCGAGAACTCATCCGAATATCTAAAACGGTCCAGGTAAACCATCAGCGAGGATTCAAGGATTACCTGGACATGTGCAGATGGCTAGGACAATTCTTGGCCGCCACTTCGTGTATCCACACACAAGAAATTCCAGCTGTAAATAGACATGAGGGCGAGACTCACAAAACCCCTCGGCTTCCGCCGAGCAATTGTGAAATACGCTGAGTATGTGCAACATATTATGACTATATTTACCAATCATCCAGAGTTGTCATTTTTATAGAATATCCTTATTTCGGCAGATAAAACAGCTACATTCAAGAATATATATCACAAAATCATGGATTAATACACAAACAAGGTCACAAATAAAATAAGGGCTGAGACGAAAGTTCTGGAATACAAGTAGATAAATAAGTTTCCGAAATTTAGCAGCTGTACCGAACACAGATCTGCAGATATAACTTGCGCATTCAACTACAGATCACAAAATTATTATCCCCGGCGATTATTACATTTGAAAGGGGCATAACACCATCAAATTTGGGTCGAGACGACTAATTGTTTTGTTGGCATCTAGACTTCAACTAGATAAAAGAGTTTCCTCATAATTTGGTAGATGTACCAAACACAGTTAATTATTTTTGACTGGTTACATTCAAGCATAAATGACAAAATAAGAGATAACTGCACCCGAAAAGGGGCATAACTCTGTGAAATAAGTCGAGTAATTTTTTGTTGGCTTCCAGAACACAACTGTATAAATAAGTTTGCAAAATATAGTAGCTGTATCAAACAGTTCTGCAGAAAAAGCTGGTTACATTCAAGCATATATAAAAAAAATACAAATTAATGTTTCTGTAAAGGGGCAGAACTCTGTAAAATATGAGACGAGGGGAGCCACTTTCGATAGGTGTCTGACTTATAACTAGATAAATAAGTGTTCAAAAGGATATGTGACGTTTACATACGAAAAAACTCCTTTGTGTCTGATGGTGATACACTCCAAAACCTGCCATGAAAGATTTTTCTTGAAGTTTACATACAGAAATATCTCCGGCGACTTGCAGTCCACTGCGTACCGCTTCTTTGCCGATCGCTTTCACCCCACGCGTCACCAAGGGCAGGAACGTTTTGACGATGCTGCCGATTATGTTCCCCAGCCCATGTCCTCGTTGCATGCGTGCATCTACAAATACCGGAAGGCCACCCCCGGCCTGTTGGGCATAATAGTGCATCGCACTCGTAAGGTACTTTCATTATACAAATTGGGGAGCACGTGCTTGTCGGAAATGAAGCGTCAGCACCACTTTCCCTCGTTCGAATGCGACCGGTCGTCCCGTGTCATCTCTTATATTCCCCGTGATAGTGTTGATGTCGGTTTGTCGTACGGGTAGGTAGAGCATGTGGGTGAAACTCTGGGTGACGATCTCCATACCTCTTTTTAATGGGGACCATCGGTAACAGAGGTGTGTTGATATCGCCCACGATGTGGTTGTCGACCACGTCCGAGTAGACGTAGAGTCCGTACATACCCGGCTTCATATCCATCGGGATTTGGCCATGGTCCTCGGATGGATCCATGTAGGTCGGGTGAGCGAGACCCAGCATTCGCTGTAGGATACAACGACACTCACGTTGGCGGTGAAGAGGATCTGGGCCTTGTCGTTATGTGCGTTGTAATCGAAGTTCACGTGATTCTTGAAGGGAAAGGTTTTCACAGGTTTTGAAGTATTCATGGCCTCCCATAGAGCCTTATAATGCAAAAGTCTTGTCAGCCCCTGCATGAACTCATTGGGGGTATCGTATTGGCCTTCGGGGAGGGTGAGTCGGGTGTTTTTTCCTCCGTAGGTCACCTCGTACCACACTTCATTGGCTCGCACGTTGTACCACAAGTAAGGGTATTGGATATCCACGAGGCCACATTCCAATCATCCAGGTAAATGCAACGGTTGCGGTAACTGGGTCACGTACTTGGCCAAGGTGTTGTCAGGAAACACATCCAACGAACTGTTACTGTGTAGGGTGAGGTAAAACATGGCGACTGAGCTGTCCTGCTGCTGCTGTTGGTTTGATTTTTTCCGGCGTCGTGTTCGTCGCGGTGACTTGCTACGTGTCACGGCTCTGGAGATGTGGGGTGTCTTGATCAAGGATGATTTCAAAGGAGAGAAAAGAAGGTGCCCGTCGTTGCGGTGTTTTGGGGGGTGACTCCGGTTCCCACTCGGCTTCCAAAGAAGGTAGTGGGCCACTCGGCGATTGCTGGGTCCGCTGCATCCAGGCTCAGCGCTGGGGGTCCCCCAACAATTCCTGTGGTACATGCATGTCTTTCAAGCCTTGAGCGAAGACCCCCCATTCTCGAGGATCCATGTGCGACCTGCGTTGACGCACCAGGTCATTCAATAAATCCGTCATGTGGGTACCGGGGACCACCTGATTCTGTACCAGTAGTTCACCTTTATCATTCCAAGTCATGTTAGGATTCTGTTTCATCCGTTGTAATACCAGGCTAGCTTGTTTCTTGAACGATGCAGATACACTCTTCAGGACTTCGTCTTCCACCCACTGTGGGGCTGTTGGAGGTACCTCTGGTAATGGCGGCTACTGGAGCGGTGCTGAGGTCGGCGGTGTGTCGCGTGGTGGTGGTGGTGGGGTAGAGAGGGTTTTGTATTGGTCGATGAACGTCATGTACCGCTGAAGCGTCTCATTGTACCGTTGTACTTTCTCACTGTCGCTCAACCCCGATCTTTGTAAGATCTGTTGCATCTCTTCACCGAGGGTGTTTGTGGTCTTCACCGTAGGTGGAACAGGGTAGGGCGATTGGAGGTTTTGAAGGAACCGTGGTTCCACGAGGACCATTTTTTCGTGTGGTTTATTGTCTGTCGAAGATTCCACCCAATACTGGACTCAACACGGAAGCGGCCAACGGTGCTGAGATGGCCCCGAGAAAGCCGCCTTTCTGAAACACCTTTTTCCTTTGTGTTTGAGAGACTCGCTTGTTTTTGAGAGACTAGGGTTCGGAGACCTGTCTTATGCTTGGCCAACTTGGTCTTCTGAGCCGAAGTCAGTGGTACGTTGCCTTTTAACAGGTTGTACCCGATCTCGCACAGACAGCGTACAATGGTTCGGACCAACTCGGGTTGGGCCGCCTTCAATACACGGAGCGTCGGGGCGTGCTTCCGTACTCGCGCAGGCATCATGTACAACTGATGCTAGAACCCACAACTCTCTCCTTTTCATCCTTTTCCGAGCTACCTCCTGAATATTGAACAGAGACAAAGTCAACCGTGATGTGGTATTAATTCTTTTATTATCCCCATCAACAAACACACACACTCCAGCTGGGGGAGCCACTGTGGGTGTGTTTACATTATTTTTGCATGTACACGTGGTGGGTCTATCCGGGAAAGATTCCGGTCCGTAGTCGAAGGTGATCGGGGGTGGCTTGCTTGAGATCGGAGAGCATATACCCGTGCTGAGGTGTTGTCGCATCTTTAAAGGCTTCCAACTCAAACGGTGTGCGGCCGGGATACATCTGTCTCGCCAGGTGCAGCAGTTGAGTGGTATCTCGGGTTTTTGAAGACCACCAGGTAGTAGACATTTAAGCTGATGTTCCGATGTTCTTTGTTTTTACTGAACAGCTTCTGCACAATGTAGATGATGCTGAGCCGTCGATGATGGCTGCCTTTGGTAAAGAGTTGGGTGCCCCGCGCATCCGTCTCCGCCATGAGATCATCCAGAATCACTAAAGTATCCGGTTCCAAATAGGCCAGGTTGGGAAGGCCTTCCACGAACGGGATGTGGGGTATTGATGCATACGCTGCCTGCCATTCTCCGTAACACCACACGACTCGGGCAATGGGTGGGGTGATCATGTTGTCGGCGTGTTGAAGGAGCTTCCTGACGAAGTGCGTTTTGCCGAAGCCTGTCGGTCCTGCGATGATGCAAGTGAAGGGATGCTGCCACCGAGGGCCCATGGTTGGATGTGTATCCGCTGTCGTGGCAACCCGCTCTTGTAAATTTGGTACCAATGAACTGGGGTGGTGGTACAACAACAACGTCGGTGGGTGTTGTCCTTCCGAGACAGACGAATGTTAGCCGGGCACGGTTGTGTAGGGTCTGCAGGACAGATATCTCCCACCTCCTCCATATCGACCTTATCCGCATAGACGGGCAGGAAGACCTCGGGGGTCAAGCTGAGAAACGCCCGTATTATATGCTCCGTCATGGTCAGTACGTGAATGGTACAAGATTTGACTGTCTCTCGTATTTATAGGGAGAAAAAGTTTATGACGTGAGATCAAAGGATCGTGTGGTCATGTTACTAGGCTGACAGTCTAGCCGTATAATCAATGGCATCGTCGTCTGCCTCTCCTTCATCGCTGGGTTTGGTAATTTGTTCGTTGGGTTCTGCCGCCGATTCTCTCAGGGCACGAGCCCAGCCCAACTGAACAGCTGACCGTTCGTCCTGTGTAAACAGCTGGTCCACGATAGGCATCACTTTCTGGAAGGCTGTCCACAGATCGGAGTCTAACCTCGCGTAGGGTCTTGTTAACGACCCAGGCGTGTGAAGAAGGGTCCACGGTGTACGTAGATGGCATTGTCTATGTGGATGAGGTTTCCGTCGAGCTCACCGCTCAACACCCGTTTAAATTTGGTCCAGCCGTCCCGGTGTAGCGTAACCGTATTCGATACGGTCTCAGCGCGCGACCAGCAAACATCTCCACGGTCTTCAACGATGGTGACTTTATCTTCATAGACGTGTAAACCCACCCGGGTGTAAGGGGAAGGATGGCTCGTAGGACTGGTGACATGGTTGACCCAATGACGAACGGTGAATGACACACACTCTGACTGTCTCTCGTATTTATGGTCAGGTCCCTCGGTGACATGGTTGACCCAATGACGAACGGTGAATGACGCACACTGTGACTTACCCTCGTATATATCGGTTGCACATAAGCGCATCTGTGGGGGCTCTGAAGAGCCGTATTGTTTCTGTCGCTGTCCTTGCCACAGCGTCAGGGTCAATAGGGCAAAGACCGTCTCTGGTTCCGGCGTGAGCGCTCGTGGTCCATAATCCGGGCATCAAGGATGGCTGTCATAGTCCAGTAGTGATGAGTGATAGCACACCTCTCCATCGAGTGCACTCTGTCGAGGACCGCTTCTGTGAACTCTTTCATGATCTGGCGTCGCTCCTCATTGTCGTCACCATCTGCAAACATGGACCGAACCACTGCTCGGTAATCCGTGAGTGAATTAACCACGGTCGCATGCTGTAAAATGCGAGCCGCATAGAGATGGGTGTCCGTCATGGCTCTGCAACCGTAGGAATGGGGGTGTGGGATCCAGAGGTAAGTGTTTTATAGACCATGTCACACATGCGCGCCTATACGTAGCTCTACGGGTGTAGTCCGTGATACGTACTGTTTTGATTGGTTAGTCCAAAAAGAGAGCAACAACAACAACAACAAAGATTACAGATCAATCCTTTTATTAGCCCCTCCATCACAGCACATCCACGCTGGAGGAACCGCTATGGGTGTTTTTACATGCAGCTGTTAAAGGTTAAAAGGTTAAAAGTTAAAGCTCAAGTCAGCGGTTAAGGGTAAAGACCAGGAAGACGGCGAGTAGAGACTCGTCCAACACCTATAGATTAAGTTTATTACTATAAGTTTCATGGTTTCATGTATTTTTTTGTGCCAATACGGTTCTGGGGGAAACTGGGGGTTCCCCACTGGCCATTTAACATGGATAGATAGATATTATCGGAGACCCTCCTCTTTACATGGATGCTTCGGAAGGATGGATAAAGGTCATCGATTGGCCCGGAGAGGGCCGAGCCTTGCCCGAAGGGGGACCTTTGGACTTTTGACCTGGATGTGACCTTTTGACCCGAAATTCACCCGCGCACTTTTGGTGATGCTGCGCAGGCGTGCGGCCGGATAACCTGCGCGCGCTGCGAACGGGTCGGGCCGGGGAAGGCCCGGATGGAAAATCCGGACCATATGTCTAAGGGAAAATCGGAACTCTACTGTGTTCGGAGGTAGTTTTTGTGAAACCGGAAGTGAGGTCACACACTTGCGCAGACTCACCACAACGAATGACCCGAATGTAAACAAGTCCACGAATGAATGAATAGATCAGTACATGCATTCCTATCATTCAAATGACCTTGAACTAGTGTGATCACGTGACCTCTCCGTGGTGGAAAAAACCCCAGAACCAAGTCAGTACATGCATCCCATACCCAGGTCACGCCCGATTCACGCAGACCGGAAGTGACGTCAAACCCCACACCTGCGCACAACCGTGGTGGAAAACCCCCAGATACAAGTCAGTACATGCATTCCATACAGTCAGACGACGTCAAACTACTCGCTTCTGATTGGCTGTCAAAGGTCACGATATGCAAATTTTTGAGGTCAACGGTCAATGGTAGTGAATATACGCACTCTATACTGAAGGTCAAAGGTCAATGGGAGTCAATATACGCCCTTGATAGGGGTTTTCCCGTTGTTTAGGGGTAAAGTTCGTGTTCCGTTTTTCATATTTTCAGGAAAAATCATGATTTTACATGCACCCACCCATGACTTGATAAGCAGGCCCCGATAAGCCCGGGGACCGACATGACCCCTTTTTGATAGGTTGACAGGAGTTTTACCCTAGTTTAGGGATAAAGTCCGTGTTCCACTTTTTATATTTTCGGGACAAATCTTAATTTTACATACAGCCACCCATGATGGCCCTAGAGGAGCGCTTCACTTTGACACCTCACTCGACCCAATCGGTCTACTAGGGGACTCTATCGCCCCTGGATATTTCCGGACACTCTCACGAAAACCCACGTATTTGGGACTACTTTCTGTCCGCGGAAACAGACCGCATCACCGCCAGACCGCATCACCGCGGGGGAATTCGCTTCTGATTGGCTGTCTAAAGGTCACAATTGGATATGATACAGAGCAGTACACTTGCACTCAATGACCTTTGGTGTTGCTTCATGGGTATATGCAAATTTTTGAGGTCAAAGGTCAACGCGGCTTTAAATCAAAGCTGTATACTACAGGATAGTATTCCTCTAGCATGTGCAAATCAATATTCAATGTACATCTGTTATGCAAAGAATAAATATCACGATCGTGCAAATTTACGTGGAGAGATGCTAGTTTCATTGCTCGACCCCTCGCATACTATCTTTTTAGGCTATTCCTGAAAATGTTGAACAAGAGCCCACAATGTAACATATATCACATCTTGGACTGAATGATAAATTAAAATGAGCTTAACTCTTGGTAATAAGTTGACCTTGAATCAAGAGTCAAGAGCTCACATATCCAACACTGAAATTGACAATAGTCAAACACAAGAAAATAGTAGGCGAGAGAATTTTTCATGAACAGGGTTGCACAAATTGCGCGAACAATAGGTTTGGTTACGCAATTTTCATTATGTGTAACCCATTTTCAGTTCATTTGAATTACGGATATTAACCTGTATACCATAGTGATGGGTTATGCAAATCAGAGAAGGGTTACCAAAAAAATGTTAGCGTAACCCTTATTTGGGTTAAGCAGAATTTTCAATTTGTGCAGTCCTGATGAAGGAAGAAGAAAGTGATGAAGTAAATATTTGTTCTTGAGTTAATAAAAAGGTATGAAGTTCATAAAGGACCCCTCTCCCTGTTAAATTAGTAAATGTATAGTTTTTATTTCACAAAAGCTAACTGTTTCAAACATGGGAGACAACTACACAAGATAAATGCCATATACATGTAGGGGAGAGAAATCTGAATATTCCAGCCTAACACATATAGTCAGCTAAACTTGATTCAGTTTTGGGGGGCTGTGACCTTGACCTTTGACAAATTGATCTCAAAATGTATGACTCCTCTTTGCCATGAGTAAGGTATACTCAAAGTTTGGTACCAATCCATGCCTTGAAACTAGAGATATCACATGGACAACAAATGTTAATGAATGAATGGACAGAACGCAACATTACACAATCTCGTCTTCGACAAGCATATGAAAATGTGACTTTTAATGATTTCTTGATTTTGGGGTCACAGTGACCTTGACCTAAATTTTTCGTGCATGACATATCCTCTTCCCTCAATGTATCAATAGACACAAAAAAATCATGATTTTTATGAATTTCATGATTGGGGGGTCACAGTGACCTACACTATTGACCTTGACCCGTAATTTCTCAATGGACTCAAAAAATCATGATTTTCAACAATTTCACGATTTTGGGGCCACAATGACCTTGACTTTGACCTTGACCTACATTTTGGTAGATGACACATAGTGTCCCACTTATGTATCTACTAACACAAAAAAACAAGAGCCCAAGGGGCTTCAATATACGCCCGTATATCTGGAATTACATTGGTTCAAATTTCAAGGTTGTTTAATAGCCTCGATTTCAATTGATGTAGCAATCCAAAGAAAGGTCTACAATTTTTTGCTTATGACAATGTAACATATATCACATCTTATATTGAATGATAAACTGAAATGAGCTTAACTCTTGGTAACTAGTTGACCTTGAAACAAGAGCTGAGAGCTCACATATCCCACACTGAAATCGACAATAGTCAAACACAAGAAAATAGTAGTTTTCCTGCAAATGGATTCCTTTCAGACTAGAGAATTTTGCATGAAGGAAGAAAAAAGTGATGAAGTAAACCTTTGTTCTTGAGTTAATGAACAGGTGTGTAGTTCATAAAGGACTCCTCTTCCCGTTAAATTAGTAAATGTATGGTTTTTATTTCACAACAGTTTAACTAAACGAAACGTTTCAAACATGGGAGACAACTCCACAGGACAATACCATATAAATGCAGGGGAAAGAACTTCGAATATTCCAACAATATTCCAACACATTTAGTCAGCTAAGCTTGATTCAGTTTTGGGGGACTGCGACCTAGACCTTTGACAAATTGATCTCATATGTATGGCTCGACTTTGCCATGCGAGTAAGGTATACTCAAAGTTTAGTACCAATCCAAACCTTGAAACTAGAGCTATCGCATGGACAACAAATGTTAATGGATGAATGGACAGAACGCAACATCACATTACACGACCTCGTCTTCGACAGACATATGAAAATGTGACTTTTAATGATTTCTTGATGTTGGGGTAGCAGTGAGCTTGACCTTTGACCTTGACCACAATTTTGGTACACAACACATCGTCTTCCCTCAATCTAACAATGGACACAAAAAAAATCATAATTATTAATGATTTCCTGATTTTGGGGTCACAGTGACCTTGACCTTTGACCTTGGCCTAAATTTTGGTACATGACAAACCGTCTCCCCTCAATTTCTCAATGGACACAAAAAATCATGATTTTTAACAATTTCACGATTTTGGGGTCACAGTGACCTTGACCTACATTTTGGTATGTGACACATTGTGTCCCCCTAATGTATCTACTGACACAAAAAATGTTATTTTTAATAATTTCCTAATTTTGGGGTCAGTGACCTTTGGCCTTGACCTAATTTTTGGTAGGCATCGCTTCATTTCCGCCTGTTGAATCCACTCACACAAAATTAGAATTTTTTAACGATTTCCTGATTTTTCGATCACACTGACCTTTGACCTCTGACCTTGACCTACATTTAATATGCAATACATCGTTCCCCCCGTAGGGCATCCACTCACCAAAAATTAGAACTGTAGATAGAAAACTGTCAATAATCAATGATTTCTTGATTTTTGGCAACAGTGACCTTTGACCTCTGACCTCGACCTCAATTTTGGTACGCGACACATCGTCTCCACCTGGCGTATCCACTCACAAAAAATTGCAACTGTGGATAGAAAACGTTCACAGATATAGACTAGACACGAACACTTCAGCGATTTCCTGTTTTTTTTAGGCCAGTGACCTTTGACCTGTGACCTCGATCTTCATTTTGGTACGCGACACATCGTCTCCCCATAGAGTATCCACTCACCAAAAATTGGAGCTGTGGAAAGGAAACTGTCCCAGATATAGACCGGACACGAGGACCGGACAGACGGACGAGTGAGTGAGTGAGTGAATAGGGTTTAACGTCGCTTTCAACATTTTATCAGCTATATCACGACGGGGAAGGGAAGGGAGGGGAGGGGGAGGGGAAGGGGAACCTACTTGTAACAGAGCAGATCTAATGCTGCCATTTTATAGTGCTGTCCCACTGAAATATCATGCCGTAGTCACATTATACTGACACCGAGCGAACCAGTCCTTCTTCTATCCTCTTAATGCTGAGCGTAAGCGAGGAAGCAACAAGTTCCATTTTTCAAGTCTTAGGTATGACCCGGCCTGGGATCGAACCCAGAACCTACCGCTTACGAGGCCGACGCTCTAACCATTAGACCACGGCAGTGCAGACGGACGGACGGACACACGGACGGAAACCGCCATCACATAATACGTCCGCCTTTTGGCGGGCGTACAAAAAAGTGATCACAGTCATGAGAGCTCGTTATATCACATTGATAGGAAACCATATTCTTTTTGTCGATTTTACAGAATATTGAATAATATGTTCATCGCTTGTTTCTGTGAGACAAAGCCCACGCTCATAACAAATTTCCAGCTATCATCACACTCACAGTACTCAAATAATTTCATTGATAAACAATCTTGTTCATTTGGGGGCAATTCAAAAACACTAATGTCCCATACACATCACAATGAAAAACCATGATGGAGTGCACAAGTAAAACCAAACTTAATCATTTTTAGCCGTCGACTATTGCTACCGTCTTTTGAAAAACCATTCACTGGTCAATCAGGACAGCCCCTGCCGACGCTGGTGCTGGACTACCCGGCCGAGATGTCATTCCGACAAATAGTTCTGTGTTGTTTTTGATAAGAATGCTAGACACTTCCCCCCAAAACATTTCCCCCCGACATTTCCCCCCCCCCCCCAAAATACATTCCCCTCAAATTCTGAGTCATTTCCCCCCTAAAAAATATGATATTCTATGGTACACATCGGCATTAGAGTTCAAGTAGTTTGGCAGTGTTCTCATGGGGGAATACAATACAAAGGAAGAAGACATACACAGTTTTCGAATCATAATATGCATGTTCAATTTATTGTATAATAGATAAGGTATAGTACCATGACAAACATTTGAATACCTGTTTTCTAATGGGGGGCTGAGGGTTTAATATCGCTGGTAATGTTAAGAGAGTGTTGAATTATTTTAGTTCGTTTCTAAGTGCCTCACGTTGTGGGTAATGTTTTGGGCATTTAACGGACTCCCAGACAGACAGACAGAATTTATGATATTGGCGCCCCATTCGATAGAATGATTCGCCCCATGTCATTGATATTGCTTCGAAGCAAAAAAGAATACCTATTCCTACGAAGTAGGTTACCATTTGCAAATTGTCAGGTAATGAGTAAGTGAGTCCATTCGAATCCTTTTGCCGGCAAAATAAGGAGAACCGTTGACATTAGAACCTTGATTTTTGGCATCAACGTGCATTATTGGGGCATTGTTACGAGCAAGTTCTGAGCTGACCGAATTCTGATGAAAATTTGATTTATAATTATTTTATTATTATTTATTTATGGCTAAGCGACTGCACTGTCATGCCCATCGGGAACCCTTGACTTAAATTCTGTCACGGTAGCACATAGGACCCCCAAGTCATCTCTCGAGTACACACTTAAATCATATCACACCCTACTTCGTATGTCCTGTGACGTTAGTCACACTACCATGTAAGTATAGGCCATGCAAAAAATAGTAGTGCTGCACAGACATAACAGCAAAATCACAGATTAATCAAATATAACATAGGTAAGGAATAAGTTAAAAGCTGCAATACTGAAATTGTAGTTTAAGGGCCGCTTCCCATACGAATTTCGCGGCCCATCAACTCAATGTTTTATTTTAATTTCACGGTACATTTCTTCGCTAATTTAAGATCTTTTGCAGCGCTAGATATTAAAATAAATAATTAAATAATGAATAACAATAACGAGGAAATATAAATACTAGTAAAGAAGAGTCGCTATGTACAAGTCGTTAAGTCTGTTATTGGTTATTATACTGATAATTATGTGTTATACTCCTATGGAATATATCATCTTACATAAGTATTGACCCAGGAGAGGTGTTAAACTGCTTTGTTAAAGGTGAGAAATCGAGTATTCCTCAAGTTCCAAAATTAAACCATCAGGTCACAAAACCGTTAATGTTGGTGTTGGTGCATTGTAATCTGCAAATGGCTGTTCATTGATCAATTCTCTTACAAAGACAAGCAAATAAAGCAATATTTGTTCTTTCTACAGGAGAACTTCTTATAGAAGCACTTCAAGGAAATTGACTCACAAAAGTACATCTTACAGAAGCACTTCAAAGAAATTGCCTCACAAAAGAACATTATGGTTATTGGGATTAATCAGTGAGATTAATCACTGAACATTAGTTGATAGGCCTACAGCTTTACCTTTGAAAACAAATTGCCTCACAACATGACTCACATGTAAAATGTAACATGCAATATGTTTTATATCAAATAACAAATTATGCATATGCATATTATTTGACAAGTAATGCTGGGTAAGCATATGTTCACCATAGAATATCATATTTTTTTAGGGGGGGAATCGCAAAACTGGGGGGGGGGGAGTCACTAAAATTTTTCTGGGGGAAATGGGTTTTTTTAGGGGAAGTGACTGGGGGGGAATGGTTTAGGGGGGAAGTGTCGTGCACACTTTGATAAAAATGCACTGCTGCAGCCTTTCATTCTATCTTCTTCTGGCAGAAAGCAATTACGGCCCTTGAGCGTCACTTAATATTGTATCCTTCGAATGTTGTTTCTAATTTGGTCCGAAGAATACATTGCAATCTTTGATACAAGTCAGAAAAAGAGAAAAGTCAGAAAAATAGTACCTGGGGTTCAAACTCCACAACACTTCCAGTCGTATTAAAACAAAAGACTCGAAATGTCAGACTGCGGCATTTGACTGGTTGCCTCCCTCGGTATTCCATGCAGGAAGGAATATATCGAGGCAACCAGTTGATACGACTGCAGCAGAGATGAAGATGATTGCGCTTTCATGCGAGGAGAACGATTTTCTTAGACCTCATTTTCTTCCACAACAACAATTCCGTCTCATTTTGTTTTGTTTTACTCTCATTTACTGTAGTTGTTATATTTTATGATATATGCCATTGTTATAGTCGAAAGACCACTATTCGATCGCTTGAACGTCAGGAATTTAGCCTCGACCGAAGTAGCAATAACAACACAACAGTGGTAACGGATAACGCAGAACAACAATAACAACGACGACTACAACAGTCCAAACATTTGCATTCCGCCCGACTAGACGTCGTTTTTTTATTTATTACTTGGAGTATTCTTATTCTTTTTAACTTAAGGACATCTTGGGGATTGAAATAAAAATGACTTGGTGTGACATCTTGGAGATTGAAACTGATTATTGGAATCTTGGAGATGATCATTGGGAATTGATTTGCTGACTTGAAAATATTTTTTCAATTGATGGTACTGTGGCCCGATGCTGCTTGCCATAGTCTCAGATATTTTGCCTGAAAGAATTCAAAGATTCAAAGCTGCCAGAGGGAAAATAAGTTTTGGATTGTCAAACATGGGCATTGATTTTATGCAGAGTTGAATTATAGTGGGGACTTTTTCATGTAGTGAACCACATTCTGTTAAAGAAAGCAACTCGCTATAAACAATTTCGTATCAGAAAGCTGACAATTTAAAATTTGAGACATTTCACCTATTTCTTCACTTTGTTTTTGTGTATTTTCCTCCAGTCTGCAGATGTTTCCAATGGTTACTGTGTTCAGCCAACACAATTTAGATCAAGATACACTGGCGCAACTGGTCAAATCGGTTGGCAATACAGAGACCTGTAACATTATGCATAGGCTATACTCGTTTAATTCTTTTCAATGATGCGGAACTAAATCCAGGACCATGATACCGTGGTTGGTCACCATCAGTCATAATTTCTGCTGACTATCACCAGGGAAGTGATTGCGTCTCAGCGGATTCCATTTGAGGCTTTTGAGATTTTTTTTGTGCCCAAGTGCATTCATGCAATTCGAAACACATGAACGAAAGCCCACTTGAACACAATTTTGCACTCTGGTGATTAATTGTATAAGTTAGTTCTTTTCGCTGGTGCAGGGCATTCACCATACCTTCTTCCAAGTGATGTTCCCCAATATTTCAACATTAATTCCAGACATGCACGTACAAGATGGGACAGTTGCTCCTCCGGATACCTTGACCATCTGAATAGTGCCCCAAATCGAGTCGGGTAGGGGAGATTGGGGTACACTGGGATATTTTTCACCTTTTTGCAAAAATCTCTGTTATTATTGCCCTGTAGTGTAGCTTTGTATATTCTCTTTATAACTTATACTTATTATGACATAGTCACACAAAAAAGTCTGAAATATCTGTTGTGGTTCTCTGGGACACCCATTGGGGTGGGATGGGACAATAATCCAAATTACAAGCGTCTAGTCCGTCATCCATAATTCAGCCGTCGTCCATTAGAGAATATCCGCGTCCAAAATCCAAATTACAAGCATCTAGTCCGTCATTCATAATCCAGCCGTCGTCCATTATAGAATATCCGTGTCCATAATCCAAAGACCTATTCCATTTTCCATATAACAGTATTGGCACCAAATTCAAAAAGACAATCATAGTATACATAAACATAGGCTTGTTTCCTGCAAGAGAGAAACGGTCAACAGTTTTCAATGATGCCGGCAAGATATCATGATGTTCCAAAAATATCAAATCCGTATCGCTGATCAGTATTCTTAATCCATAATATTCGTTATAGAGTCATCTAAAAAAAGATGTATCTCAGTCACGCTTTGATTGTGACTGTTCATATGAGTACCATGAGGATCTTGAAGTACATGGGTTCATACGGCCCCTAGCCCCGGGTTAAGCGGAAATAGACACACGTTACGAAACGTAGCGCCATAGATCTTGCACGCTACGTTCTATTTTGCTATCAGCATGCGATATGTATCGCCAAGTTTGAGAAACTTTAAGTGTAGGCGCTTGGTGGAATAGCCGTTTTTTAAGTTTCTGCACCAATGTTTTGTGACGTTGATTAAAATCGTCACATTTAACACAGGATCTAGCAAATGCTACTAAGTGAGATATGTATACGCCATATGCAGGTCCTACTGGAATATTACTGTCCAGAAAGGGATAGTTTACGATGTCGAAATTGTAATCATCTCTTTTGTCATAAAAGTCGACGAGAGAGAATGCCCGCTTCATTTTTATAGAGATATAGATCTAAATATGATGTGCCTGTAGGGCTATCTGTAGTTTCCTTCAAATCCAGTGAAGGTGGATATATATCCTTCACTGCGTCATTTATATAGCGATTATCCACAGCGAGAAGATCGTCTATATAGCATTTGGTGAATGAGAAGGAACGGGCTTTGAAATGGATCGGTTTTTGAAAGAGCCTGCATATAGTCATATTCATAAGAGAACAGATACAGGTCAGCCAACAGGGGTGCACAATTAGTACCCATTGGAATACCTATATGCTGCTGATATATTGTGTTGCCAAATTTCACATAGATATTTTTAATGAGAAATTCAAAGCAACTCTATAAACAAAGAAACATCCCATGAATGATATTTCTTGTATGTAGTAGAGCTAAAGAATGCTTTATGGCTTCTGACATTAATATATCTACGATCAGTTTTCTTGAACACAGATACTATTAATGAACTTAGACGGTCAATAAGGTCCTGATGAG
>JAVTVY010017595.1:0-67512 GCA_036873755.1 Hanleya hanleyi
ATAGTCCCTGTAGGCATGATTGTCCGGTATATAGGAATGATGTCCGACCCTCAGGAATGATAGTTCCTGTAGGCTGATTGTCCGGTATATAGGAATGATGTCCGACTCTCAGGAATGATAGTCCCTGTAAGCATGATTGTCCGGTATATAGGAATGGTGTCCGACCCTCAGGAATGATAGTTCCTGTAGGCTGATTGTCCGGTATATAGGAATGATGTCCGACCCTCAGGAATGATAAATCCTGTAGGCTGATTGTCCGGTATATAGGAATGATTACAACACATATAAGGGAAGTGGAAAGAGGTGCCGACATACTGACCGCGTCACATGACATCACAGAATAGTCTTCTGGTTAACCTATTCTAAAGCACATACCAAGAATCTAACGATTCGTGATATGTGGTGTATCTCAGATACGCTTTTATTGTACCTGTTCATGTGCAACTTGGATGATATGACCACACGGCCCCTAGCACCGGCATAAGCGGTATTAGATACAAATCTAGAGAGCTATGATGGAAATGCTCTGACAACTCGTATACTGGTAATTGGTGAGCTGTTTTGCTCTGACAACTCGTACATTGGAGATTGGTGAGCTGTATCGTCGTCAGATGTAAATGACGGCATTTAACACAAAAGACTAGTCTGTAAGGCCCGATGTCGACCCTTAGGAATGATAGTCCCTGTAGGCATGATTGTCCGGTATATAGGAATGATATCCGACCCCCAGGAATGATAGTCCCTGTAGGCATGATTGTCCGGTATATAGGAATGATGTCCGGCCCCCAGGAATGATAGCACGATTGTCCGGCATATCTATAGCAATTATGGTTCGATCGCCAGGAATAATAGAACTCACTCGGCATGATAGGTCACCCTTGGGTCATTTAGGAATGATGCTTCTATCACTAGGAATGATCAGTAGAAATGATAGCCCCAAGATAGTACGGAAATAAATAGAAATGAAGGCTCGACGCCCAGGAATGATATCCCCTAGGTATATTTTGGTAAATTTTCACCTTCAAAATACACATTAATTACATTGGAGCTGGTTCATCCCAGGGCTTATCGTTCGTTGCATGTATTCTCGACCATGCACAGCAGCGAGAACAAATTCAAGATGAAAGCCATGAAGTCATCCGATATGCCGTTTTACTTGCATTTTTTTTCATTATGGTTAGTTTTCATTTCGAATCGCACTTTTTCCTGATCGATTTGCTTAACGCCACAGTTTCGTATTCATGTTCATTTTGAGGGTAATTTGTTTTTGCTCTTTTTAATTATTTCCCTGTAGCAAGTAAATGACTGAATAAACTTTTTTCAAACTTTTTCGACGTCATAGCTTATCATTACTTTTTTACATAGCTTTCTCTTAGAAACATCATTGGTAGATATAAAACGTTTTAGATGGCTACAAAACATTTCTATCTACATTTTTGTGCTTTCTCCTTCTCATTTTCTACCATAACATCAAGGAATGTACAAGTAAAAACCAATCATCTGCATAGCATAGTTTATTTGTAAAAAAAATGGGCATTCGTCTAACAAAGCCTAGCCATGCCAGAAGACGAATTCGCAAGGACTAAGATCAGTTGTTATGAATAGACTTGTAAACACATGATTATGTCACAACGATGCCACATCAGGTATTATATAAATGAAAACGATAAGATCGGTGCTTTATGCAGTAGGCTGATCGTTGAAGGTACATCACATTTTAAAGATTGTAGGAGCCTAATTAATGGCTACATCAGATATGTGCGACGGAAAAAGCGAGAGAGGGAGAGAGAGCAAGAGAGATTGAACGATAACTTCAAATGTGTCGGTGATGCTTTGACAAAATATGTTGGCAATGCCACCTGCAGTAACATTAAATATTGCAGGAAGATATTGAATGGGTTTTATTAGGAGAAATCGACTACAACGCAGATATCATGGCAACCAATTACTTTGCCTCTAAAGTAAATGTTCTAAAATATTATAAAATAAATCAGCTAGAAAGTCACACTCGTCATCTAATTGATCTCTGTCTTGAATTAAATCACGACATTCAGAAAATGTCTATTCACAGAAAGATGACCACGGAGATCGCTAGGATGGCATAGAGGCTTCTTTATTTCCACTCGTTTTAAGGCGGAATAATTTACTCCCAGATCAATTTACATTGATGAAAATATGTGACTAGTCGCGAGGAGGCCGATAACGTCTCTTTTAACAATATTGTTACATTATCACGTTTTCATGGCGTCATTATAACATCACAATCGCTTGAAACATGTTCAAATGTGATATATTCATTTAATACGTTATATAACCTTTCCAAAACTATCAAATTTGCTATAGTTTCAAGTACTATGACTATTTACAAGGCGTTTGCACTATCTATACCCCCATCCCAAAAATTGTGTTCTAGTGCTTAGAAATTCGACCAATTACTGAATATATTTTCATGAAGACAAAAATGATTTCTGATCAATACTTAGGCGATTTGAGCAGAAATAATACGATTATTTATGATATTGGTCATAAAGTTAAGAGAAGGGCGAAAATGTCATTATGAACAATATTGTCGTATTATGACGCCATTATAATCATTTAGTGCATTATATCGTCTTTCCAAAAATATCAAATATGCCATAGTCTGAAGTATTATAACTATTCACATGGTTCTTTTCTATCTATGACCCATTTCAGAAATTGAATTTCATACCACAATGCCAGTAGTCACATGAATAAGACGAGTTATCTGCAGCGACATGATAGATTTCGCTGCATACGTTTGTTTCACTGCGCGGACAGGACGACATTTTGAATATGTCCGAGAAACTAGATGAAATTCTGACCACTCTTGGAAGTATACAAACAGAAATAGCAAGTGTGAAGGAAAACCAACGTGACCTGCGAACTTCTTTTACAAATTCAGAATTGTCTCATCGAAGAATCGTGAAAAATTCCGATCAACAGTTTCATCGCCTACCACAGGCTGGATTTACAGAGGAAATTTCTCCATTGCCAGGGTACGGCTCCCACCTGAGTCTCACCACGGGTGCCGCTGAGGCACATGCTGGTATTCAAGGGGAATTCCAGGCCTGGAAAGATTTGAATACCGACTGATCTGCGGTTGAACGAATCTAGGCAGGGCAAACGTCGTATGATCAGCCACTATTAAACGTGTTGTGTCGTTGTGCAAGGTACACAGAAGCTGCTTTTGTCAGCTCAAGGGGACGGCGCAGCTGTAACTGATGGTGATTTAGAAAAGCTCATGCTCAAATAAAATGGTCAACAGTCAGTTTGACGGCGCCAATTCAAAGTTATTCGGTGCGCTTCAGAAGAATACTAGCGAGCTCAATCCAGGCTTCCAAGAAACGCTGCGATCGGCTGCAACTACGGTCGCAGTTTCCCGTCCAAATTCTAGACAAGGACAACAGACGGGCCAGTTGGGGAGATTCAGAGGTAGGGGATCTTATTATCAAAATATGTTCTCACGCAGCTCTGGCCGGGAAGTGTTTTCTAGGTTTGGAAATAGACAATTTCAAAGAGGCAATTACGGGAGCAATCGAACAAAACACAGGCGTCTCTTCTGTCATTGAATATTCAGCCGTTGTCCATTCAAGAATTTCCGCGTTCATAATCCAAAGTCCTAATTCGTATAATAACATTAGCACCAAATTAAAAGGATAAATCATAGTATATATAAAACTGGGATATTTTCCTGCAAGACAGAAACAGTCAACAGTTTCCAATGATGTGAGCAAGATATTATGATGTTCCTAAATATCAAATCCGTATCGTTGATCAGTATCTTTAATCCATATGATTTAGGTTGTAAAGTCGTTCTCTGGAGTATGATGTATCTCAGTCACGCTTTGATTGTGACTGTTCATATGAGCTCTATGAGGATCTTGAAATACATAGGTTCATACGACTCCTAGCACCGGATTTAGCGGAATTAGACACAAGTTACGAAACGTACCGCCATAGATCTTGCACGCTACGCTCGTATTTTGCTATCAGCATGCGATATGTATCGCAACATTTGAGAAACTTCGAATGGAGGCGCTTGATGGTATAGCCCTGTTTTACAAGTTTATGCAATAATGTTTTGTGACGTTGCTTAAAATCGACACATTTAACACAGGATCTATCGAATGCTACTGGGCGAGATACGTATACATCATATGCAAGTCCCTTTTTTATATTGCTGTCCAGATAGGGATAGTTTACGATGTCGATGTCGAATCATCTCTTTTGTCATATAGTCGACGAAAGAGAAGGCCCTCTTCATTTTTATAGAGATACAGGTCTAGATAAGATGTGTCTCTAGGGGCATCTGTAGTTTCCTTCAAATCCAGTGAAGGTGGATATCGTCTAAATAGTGTTTGGTGAATGGGAAGGAACTGGCTTTGAAATAATCTGTTTTTGAAAGCGTCTGCATATAGTCGTATTCTCAAGATATATGTCAGCCGAGTAGGGGTGCACAATTAGTACCCATTGGAATACCTATATGCTGTTGATATATTGTATTGCCAAATTTCACAAAGATATTATCAATGAGAAATTCGAGCAACTCTATAAACAAAGAAATATCCCATGAATGATATCCCTTTCATTTAGTAGAGCTAAAGAAAGCTTTATGTCTTCTGTCATCAATATATCGGCGATCAGTTTTCTTGAACACCGATACTATTAATGAACTAAGACGGACAATAAAATTCTGATGCGGGAGTGTAGTATGGAGAGTCGAGAAATCCCATGTGAATACATATCTGTACGGTATGTGACCTTTAGCAATCAAGTTCCGTAATACAATGCAAATACACAAGGCCATGATCTGCCGACTGACTTACGTGAGTAATACAACATTGTGGAAATTTGTTTCCAGTGACTGTGGCACGTGCGGGGTTATGATATACCACGTGTATTTGTTTACGAATGCCCAGTCTGAACACTTTTTCGGAGATCTGGAGAAGAGTTGATGCCCCAGCGCACGTTCTAGATCGGATCGAACATGGAATAAGTATTCCCTTAAAAGAACGTCCTATACCATTCAACTTTTGTAATCACCAGCTGACTCCAAAACATTCAAATTTTGTAAATCTTGAAATCAAACGTCTTTTGGAAGGCGGTGCTATTGAACTGTGTAGATATAAGTCTGACCTTATTCCACCCATAGGATGTGTTCCGAAAATGAACAATAAGTTTCGATTGGGCTACGTTCGTAGATGATTTCTTTCTGACATCAGCAAGTGAAAGTATTCACGATCATTCTGACCAACTGGTGCATACATTAGAGGAACTCAGATTTGTGATAAACTACGGAAAATCGAAACTAGAAGCTTCTAGTATCATTTATTGCGTTGGATCTTTAGGGTTTTCAAAACTGAAAAGCGCAATACGTCCTATTGTTTATGGAAATTCTGTGACGGATTCGCCCGGATTGTTGGATTTTGGATATGCTTGGGCCGTTACACTAGGCAAACTACTACTTAGACATGCCTACCGATTCAGCGGGGATTCAAGTGTACTTGTTCTTGACAAGCAAACGCGATCGGAACTTCAAAGGTGACTGGAGACCGCTCCGCACTGGAACAGCAGGTAACTTTCCAATTAACTTTCAATTAACGGATAGAATGTCGACTGATTACAGACGAGTCCCACCTTAGATGGGGCGCTGCTTTGGGGGACAAAGTAGCATCGGGAAGATTGGAGTGAACGAGTGTCAACATGCTCGTCAAAGTACAGAAAGCTCCTGACAATTGTAATGGCCCTGAAAGAACTCGGGGCGGACCTGGGTGGCAAATCTGTTCAGGTTCTAAGCGGCAATATAACAGCCATCGCTACAATACGCTCATATTGCCGAGAAGGACAACCAACAGGATTTACTGGTCACGAAATCCAGACAAACACAATTGAATGATCAATCCGAAAATGTTCGCATATATGGACAAACCATGGGGACCGCATACCGTCGATCGCTTTGCAAACCGCCAAAACGCACAGTTGGCGCGATTGGCGGGTGAGTTTTAGGGTCAGAGGTCTATCAAACCTTTTGAGCGCCATAATGAAAAAACAAGAAAAAAAATTCGAAGTCCCACTAGGGAACCTCACTACAAAGAGTGAATAGCACACACTGCAACAGAGTCCTTTCCCACAGAATAGACAGTCACTACCCCCGAGGGAGCCTCACTCTGAGGAGCATGTGCATCCTTTCTATGATTCACTACAACCAGTGTAACTGGACAATATAATCTCTTCTGAAGAGAACTTCGGATCTAGGCAGAACACTAGCTTAGCGCCAAGTCCTGTGCTATTGAATGAGTTGCTCGGCAACACCGCAGAACAAAAGAACACAGAACAAAGACCAGTACAAGATTGTACTCCACAGAATTAGACAAAAGCCTCCCGTTCTGTCTCATTCATCAGGCGCTGGATATGATCGTATCTCAACGCGCGACAGCAAAAGTGATCGCTCCGTATTGGCTAGCAAAGGCTTGGGCAAGCAGACTGGTAAATCTCTCGATCGACACACCTCTGAGTATTCGAATGCGACGCAACACATCCCGTTCAATGGAATCAATCCCGGAAACACTTCGAAACAAATTTTGGAAAATTTACGCTATGAGGATATCTGGCGATCACGCCTTCTAGCTGCTAATTGGTTCAAAGGCGCGTTTGAACAATGTTACAATAAACTAACAAAAAATAGCTTCAATAAACTAAAAAATAAACTCTGTTTCGGGTTAACAGTGTTTCGATGTTCCATAAATCCCAAACGCCCCCATGTCCAGAGCGCAAACAATTGGTTTTCAACATAGCATATGATAGTATTTCAGAAAAACATATTCAGCAAAATTCCCCCAGGGACGGGGAGGTGAACCTGTCATTGGCTCACGGACTATCAGGCGTTATACGAGAGCGTAGCAATTTGCGGCTGTTTCCTTTTTGTAGAAGAAAGGCTTGATGGCCAGTGATCAATCATTAAAAATATCGTTTCATTAGCCGAGAAAGATATTCTCGCCTGGAAATAGGAATGGAATAAAAACTAGAGGCCTTTTATTATAGAAGATTATTATTTGTCTGGCGCATCAGAAAAGATGAGTCGGATGTCCATTTCTGGATGCCTTTCACCTTCAATTTTGGGGGCTGGAATATCATTCCTGCTAATAGGACCATCATTCCTTAAGCAATCTTTCTTGGAAGAGGCGGGAACGGGCGGGGGCTATAATTTCTGTGGTCGAACCATCATTTGGGTACTCGAACAATCATTCGCTTTAGCAGACAATCGTTCTGAGATCGAATCTCAATTCCGGGTAAGCAGTCATTGTGGCGGCCAAATATTTTTATATGGGTAGGATCATATTGGCCGGACAGTCGTACCTAGTGCGGAGGACTATACCGTTCATGGGAATCCATCAAGCATTAGGAGCGCTGTTACGAATTATAAGATTGAGGTCACAAACAAATCAGGGCTTCACTTCCGGGAAACATTGATTTGTCATTATACCTGACTGGACCAAAAATGGTTTGTCATGTTTTAAAAAATATTTCCATAATATCTGAGTCAGTAAATCTCGCAAATCTGGCCACATTTGAATGCGACCTCCAAAATCCTAATCCTGGTATCGAGCGTGATGACAAAATGGTGAGGAATGTATACTGTTTTTTTGTGAGAGGAAGGCCAGGCTACCTAGTGTGATGAGTCATTGGTGGCGGTGAATATTAGTGAATATGATTTTCTGAAGATGTACTCAGCCAATTTATTACATATTAAGTAAGTGATTTCTGACTATGAGCGTCAACGTCATGTGCGATATATTTTGCATCATCAGTTGTGACAATAGGCGTCAACATATTTGGTGCCGCTTGTTTCAGAGTGTCAGAGTCGCCTGCTAATGTCACAACGAAATCGCGACATTATCTTGCGACTTGAGAACTGCTACTGACACAATGGTCCCAGTTGCGACGATTGCATCATTAGTAGCTACACCAGACGCCTGGTCTTACAGGACCACAGGTGCTCGTTACCGTTGTTAATTGGTTAATCGTGTTGATTAGGGGGGGTCGAGATCCTGAATAACTTTTTTTCACGACCTTGACCCCCTCCCCACAATTAACATCTGTAACCAACGCAGGTTTTGTATTAAAGTCCTGCTTCAATTAGATCCATCACCAAAAACAAAAATGTCGTATTATGCACAAACTTACTAGTGATGAACTGAAACAAACACACCAAACTTGACCAACTCCTAAAGAAATCACTATAGACCACAGATAGCCCCAATAGAAGGTACCCTGGTAACATTGTCGAGGAGGCCGCAATATACATCACCTTGTAACCAACAATTCCGAGCAGTAGCGGCCCAAAAATCCCCATAGCTACACCGAGAACGTCTGCTGAAGCGACGGACTCCACTACAAACAGAATGAAGCAACTTATTAATAGATAGACTAAATACCATCCTCATCCCGTAACGTATATTCAATTCTTGTCCCTTTCCTGCGGTGAAAATGGAGTGGCTTAAGTGGTTTAAAGGTGGGTTGTGACCTTTGACCCTTGACTTGAATTTTGAAAGTTTTGGTCAGGGGTGTATCCATGCTAATTTTCGAAGTCCCGTGACTGTGATCTCATCGCAGTTCGAGCCGAAGGGGTGCGTCAGTTATGATAATAGTTGAGCCATACCTGTTCCAAATGTGTCATGCATGGTGCCGCTTTGTAGCTCTCGTGGTGTGAAATGTGATTGAGGTCATGTCCACGTAAAATCCGTAACCTCATGTTGGGCATGCGCAGTCGAGGAGTAGTGAAAAAGGGGAATTGCCGAGTACGCGCGTGAGTGGTTGGGGGATAGATGGGCCATCTAGTTCCAAATTTGTCGTACATAAAGACACATTGAAGTTGTCGTGGTGTACAATAAGACTGGGGTGTTACCTAGGTTGATCAGTGAGGCCATGGTGTGCATACCTAGTTGAGAATTAGAAGAGAAAGAGAATTTTCGTGTCCACTCTGGTCCAAATGTGAAGTGCATGGTGTCGTGTTGAAACTCTCTTGGCATGCTTGGTGTAGAATAGGATTCGAGTGTTGTGTACGTTGACAGGTAAGGTAATTTTACGCATGAACAGTGGAGGAGTAGCAGAGAATACAAATTTTTCCTCATGGTGCATGTATGGGTGATACACATGTCATCCTTGGTTTAAATGCAGCGCGCATGGTGTCGTATTCAAGCGCATGTTGTGTTCAGTGATGCCGTGTCCTGACCATGTTATGGCTGTGACGTAAACAGGAGTAGACAATTGCAGCAATATGCATGAGGAGGAAAAAATTGATGACGTCTGACGACTAAAAAGCAGCGATATGACTCCACAGGAAAGTTTCCGTCGGCACCTCACATTCAGTGCTGGGAATACGGTAGATTCTTGGGCGTAGCCTTAGTATCTCAGACGCGCATTTATTGCAGGTGCGCATGCGGAGAATATGAAGTATCCACACAACCCTTAGCACCAGCTTCAGCGGAATTACATAGGCTAGCTCGGGAGCTGTGATGACAGATCAGCTCCAACAAATAACTCAACTGATTTAAATGGATGAGCATCGAGGACTTCTGATGGAATAAACGCCTCAGCATGGGGTAAACCTGGAAAATGCAAGAATACCCCCAAAAACTAACCTGTGATGCTCGACCTCCTACGGCTTAAATTTCCCACCAAATCAATAAACCTACATTCGACGGTGGATTCTCGGACGTAGCCTTAGTATCTCAGCCGCGCTTTTATTGCAGCTGTTCATGTGGAGACTAGCATGTATCCACACGTCTCCCCCGACACCGGCTTAAGCGGAATTAGATAGGCTAGCTCGGGAGCTGTGATTGCAGATCAGCTCAAACAAATAAATCATCTGATGTTAATGGTTGAGCATCAAGGACGTCTAGTGGAATAAACGCCTCAACATGGGGTAAACTTGGTAAATGCAAGAAACATAGAGGCCACATATACCCGCTTCAACGGCAAGATGAGAACTCCAAGAAACGCACCAATTTCAATCCGAACTGCGCTTTGTCTGCTACTGTCATCAA
This sequence comes from Hanleya hanleyi, assembly GCA_036873755.1. Classification (NCBI taxonomy): domain Eukaryota; kingdom Metazoa; phylum Mollusca; class Polyplacophora; order Lepidopleurida; family Hanleyidae; genus Hanleya; species Hanleya hanleyi. The sequence goes on from JAVTVY010017595.1 coordinate 10,068, forward strand.
AATGACGGTCAATACGCCGCATGACTACATGTATACATATAGAGATCTTGAAAACGGTACCATCTACTCTACATTCGGATCGACGGTGTCCCATCTATCGCCCAAACACTCCCGTGCACAACACTCCAGCCGTATTCTACACCACGCTACATTCGGATCCACGGTGTCCCACCTATCCATCAAACACTCCCGTGCATAGCACTCCAGTCGGATTCTAAACTACCAGAGCTTCTATCATGCACGACATATTTGAACTAGGTATGGCCCACCTAGTCCCATTTTTCACCCAAGGTCATAACCCACATTCACGCATCCCTTTTCACCCAAACTTCGCTTTCTCTACTACTGATGACATCATTAATGACGCCAGAGTCACGAGACTTCTACACTCTCAACGTTAGAAATTCCAAGTCAGGCGCAAGTTCAAGGCTCAATGGACACAACCCATCTTTAAGCCACTCAAGTCATCCCATTTCCACCAGCCTGCGAAAGCGAGAAAATTTCTACTCTACATATCTTTTCTGTTTGTATTGTGTCACGCAGATATAAGACGTTTCGAAATTCTATATCAACAACGGCTAGCTAATAAATGTTGGTTCTGACGATTATTTGTCTATGTGTTCGTGACGAGAATTTAGTCCAGGAAAGCAGACTCCATAATGTTTTTTTTTAGATTTATCATAGACTATAAACCAGTTTTTAACACGATCAGATCAAAGGAAGTCGTGGATTGATACGTGTTGAAAATTATTGATCAATTTAATTGCTAATCTCACTAGTTTATGATAATGGATCAATTCAGGGACAAGAAAGATCAATCCTGGTACACCCCTCTGTATATATACATTGTAAGATTGCCGATACAAAGTAAGCTTTATAGGCTGTAGGTTATCCTGTCCGGCGTTCACAATCGCCACAGCGTGGGTATTAATATCCACTTTTACAATACACTCTCAAAATGAGAGTCCCATTCCATGGCGGTGTAAATGTTGTCCTCGCTGTGTAAACGTTTTCCAATAATTTAATTTACAAATAATGAAGAAAATGTGACGAAATTGTTGTGTAAAGTTTTTCACCCCGGTTAAAACGTTTCCACGGCGGTGTAAAGGTTTCTACCGCGGTTTATAGGTTGCCACTGGATTAAAAGCGTTTCCACTGCCACATGAGCAGTGTGACTAACGTCACAGGACCTAAGGAGTAGGGCGAGGAAGATGACTTGGGGGTCCAAGCATAATGTTATAGGTCACCTAAGCATGCCGAATTTTCATCAAAAGTAGGTCAGTTCAGAACTTGCTGGTAACAGTCCCTTAATGCACGTTCATGCCAAAAATCAAGGTTCTAATGTCAACGGTTCTCCTTATTTTGCCGACGAAAGGATTCGGATGGACTGACTGACTGACTGACTCATTCAGGGCCTCTACGATATCGAGCATATCAAACATAATAGTATCGTTCACAGTTACCTTGACCTACATTTTAGTATGTGACACGTCGTGTCCCCCTAATGTATCTACTGACACAAAGAAAATGTTATTTTTAATAATTCCCTGATTTTGCGGTCACAGTGACCTTTGACCTTGACCTAACTTTTGATATGCCTCATTTGATTTCCCGCTATTGAATCTACTCACAACAAATTAGTAATTTTTAATGATTTCCTAATTTTTGGGTCACACTGACCTTTGACCATGATTCTGGGGTCAGTGACCTTGACTGTTGACCTGAATGACAAGACAAATTTAGACATATCTTGTTTACACATGTAATGTTTTTGTTTAAATTATATCCCAGTGTGATATATAGTCAATATTCAAGAGATACAAAAAAAAGCTCGAAGTATGTGCTCATATTTTCACATCATGATCAAACTAACTTTATCTAGTTAAATTCTGCACAAAGAAAATATATTACGACCCTTTAAACATGCCGTCAATGCCAGATGTTGAGTTTTATACAGCTGTAGATCAGGGCTCTCGGTGCATATATCATGTTTCCATACACTTGATGCACATAACAGCAAAAAACAAAGCCTCCTTGAACAAACTATCTCTGTACAGGTAGATGTACAGTACCGACCAGATTAAAGTTCGCCTAACGGGCTGATCTAACGGACTAACGCGCTTCAAATTAATGCGCTCAGTGGGAGGCCTAACACGCTCCGAAACGCGCTCGAAAATTCCTAACGTACGTCTAACGGTCTGCTAACGTTCTCTTTGTTCTACGTAACGCGCTCGAACAATGGGCAGGTCGGGCAGCTGCCAGACGTGACAGCGGGGGTCGGTAACGTGCTCTTTGTTCATCCTAACGCCCTCGGAGAAATGGACATGCTGGTTACACTAACGTGCGCTTTGTTCGACCTAACGCACTCGCGGGACGAATATACCCAGCCAAACCAATGAGGCATACATCTACGTAAACTGGAAGATAGGAAATGATATAATTAATTAGACATCTTCTTTTCAATGGCGATGACAAGCTAATAAATTTGATTGCATCGACACTAAAAATAATTGCCCCCGAACTAGAATTACTGGTAGTATCCGAAACATCAAGATGTATCTCATAATGTCGGGGTTGTCCATATTCGTTCTGCGAGCGCGTTACGTTGGACAAAGAGCACGTTAGTGTAATAATCACAATTATCCTAGAGCGTTAGGTTGAGCAAAGAGCACGTTAATAACGCATATGGCTTGTCAAAGTGAACTAAAAATAATGTCTCGGGACACAATGTCTATTTCTATATGTTTTTCTTGAGAAAAATATGTCATGTCATACCGGAGTGGCAAGTAAGGAAACAAATATGCTAGGTAGGTTATTAGATAGTAGCCAGACATTATCGGATATTATTCCCTTTTATGCAGAGCTTATCAGCCACTCGGCCTGCTATCTATACGATGACAGTTTACCTTGGTATATTTTCTCAAACCTGATCGCCTCATGTATCTTGCGCAGGTTTATGAATGATTTTGATCCTTCCTAAAATATGGTCCTGACAGATGGGTATGACCTAACAAGGCGATCAGAGTCATAACCAAACCCGTGTGTCGGATGTACTCAGATAATTTGTTTCTGATGATCAGGTAAATAGATGCGGCCCTTATATAATGACAAGATTTTCGCCATTTCATATTAATAGTAGCCACAGCTGTTCCTTAGCCCCCCCCCCCCCCCACCAGATAGGTCTGAAGGATGTGAATAAGATACTTGTCAATCAAGGTGGACAGATGAAATATAAAGGGGGAAAAAAGATATCTGACAGCGGGGGTCATTAATGTGATCTTTGTTAAACATAACGCACTCGGATAAACTGTCATGCAGGTTACTGTAGGCATACATCTCCCTGTCCTATAATATAGAAAATGCTAGAATTAATTAGTTCGTTGTCCTCGTTTCAATAAAGATGACAGGCGAATAAATTCGATTACATTCAAAACTGAATATAAATCCAGTCGACCTGAAGTTACTGGTAGTAGGGGAGACCGGGGCAAGTTGCAACAGGGGTAAGTTACAACGGGGTCTTTTTAGCGAGCCACAAATACAGTTTGGTTCTTTGAGCGCCACCTAGTGGTTGTTTTGTTGGCGAGGAAGGAGCCCGGAAATAAAGTTGTCTGCAACACGAGTTTAGGGATTTTTTCCTTCGACAAACGTGTTTTTGACCACCGTACATGTAAGTAAATTTTGCATTTTAAGTTCTTTGTGAAACAGCTGGTAGCATGATAACAGAATAATTTCTCGAGATAGGCAGTTGGATGTATATAAGACTGGAGTAGATAGTCCACTTAGCAGAATTTACCAACGTCCCTCTAGTTTTAACAAGATGGCCGATCTTTCTTCTGTGTCCCCTTGGGGCAAGTTGCAACACGCGAGGAGGGGTAAGTTGCAACAGCATAAACAACTATGTTATATTTCCAACTTTTTATTTTGAAGCAGAACATCAGAGTTTTCACCAGATTGCCGCACTTAAACCTTTTCGTGATTCCAATTTTACTTGCTATGGAAATAAACTGATTTTAACGTTTTTTTCTACAATTTATTAAAACAGTGAGAATTGCTCTGAGTATGTATTACTTTCTCAAAATTCTGAGTCCAAACGCCAAGAAGAATATAATATATCCATATGCTGATGTTTAGTTGGATTGGTGATACATCTTTTGCGCCTGTTGTTTAATTAATGTTAACATTCCGCATTTCCACTTGGATAATATTTGCATTTCGTGATGCAACTTACCCCGACATGTGATTCAACTTACCCCGCTATGGGGCACGTTGCAACGGCCTGACATGGTTGTGTATAACAGAGAGTCCATCTGAAACTGTTGTAGCTACATCCATAATTATGGAACCTATATGTAGCCTAATAATGTAGGTATGCTACGTCTTAAAGTGAATCCTGTAAACCCACTACTAACTGACATAAGACAGTTTTAGTAAAAAGTGATACAACGTGCCCCGGTCTCCCCTATCCGATAAGTGAATATATACCCATCATGTCGAGTTTGTCTATATATTCGTTCTTCGAGTGGGTTACTTTGGACAGAGGGCAAGTTAGTGTAATCATCACAACACTTATTCGAGGCCTTAGGTTGAACAAAGAGAAGATTATTAACCTAAATGACTCGACAGAGTGAACGGAAACAGTGCCCCAGGACACAAGAACTATTTTCGTATGTTTCGCTTGGGAAAATATGCCGTCCATGAGTTGCAAATAAATCAAAAAAATATCATGGCTGTGTTATTAGATAGGAGCCGGACATTATCTGACATATCCAGAGTTACGCAGTTATGACGAGGACTAAAGAGAGTGTCCGATGAAACAATGCAGAATATAAAGGAATCGGCTACAAGCTAAGTTGAGAAGTTACACAATTAAGTGAAAAAAGAAGAACGAGTTTATTGATGGAGTTACGCTGACAAAGAGGGGAAAATTGCTGACAAAGTTACAGTTTCCTTCTCAGAAAAAGACACACTGCGAACAAAATTGTGTTGAAGACATTTTAGCACAAGAATTGAATTGACAATAACACAAATTGGGTTACAATCAACACAGATGTGTGTTGAACTCAACAAGAGTTTGTGTTGATATATGGAATTCAACACAAAATCATGTTCATTTCAACACAAAACATTTTGTGTTGAAGCTATTTTAGCACAACATTTTGTTAGAACAACACAATTATTTTCTCAGTGCAGGTCTATAGAATTTACACTGTCAGAAAAAAGAGAGACCGATATAGCTGGAGTTACACAGTTACGCTGAGAAAAAAATAAATGACCTTAAAAAGTTACGCATTCACCCTTGAGTGAATTGAACTGGTCCATCACTGGAGTTACGCAGTTACATGTAAGCTGAGAGAAAAAAGGGAAATTCGTCGAAGTTACGCACTTACGCTCTGGAGTTACGCAGTTACAGTGAGCAAAAGAGAAAGGATCTGTCGAAGTTAGGCAGTTTAATACGCTGAGCAAAAAAAATCTGTTTCCTAGAATTTGGGTTAGACTGATTGAATTTCATTGATATTTGGAAGTAAATTTTGTTTGTCAACGAGAATCGATCCCACGGCCCTTCGAATATGTATGTATTGTTTGTGATGACTATGCTTTGTCATAACGTACTATGAATCCAAAAACCAAAATACGGAACTGAAATATCGGGTAAAGAGAGAAATTAATCGATGAAAGTGCATGGGCAAATGCATAGAAACGAAAAGAAAGAAAACTTGAGCGGGGAGTGGGAGTGGGAGCGCACTCAGTTCTGCCAGCAAATGAAAACTCGACCTTACTTAACATTATAAATCATTCATGTCATTGAACGCTGAAAAATAAAAGTATATATTTTCATTCACATATTTTAGTCTAATCATACTACGTGCTATAGTTATATTAAGAATAGAATAGATTTATTTGTATAAATATGCCCAGGTGGGCTAAAAGCACAACATATTATAAAAACAAACATAGCGTACTAATGAACAATATACAAATTTGGGTTCCCCTGAGCTTGTTACTTTCATACTAGAATGACGGTGAAGGCAAGAAGCGTATTATCCACGTTTTTGCAAGGTACTGATTCAACTGAAGGAAATGGAATTAATTATAATAGTGCTAGCCTGCTACCTGATGCTAAGCCTGATAAGAAACGACAAAGAATTGTTTGATTCTTCTCGCACTACCTTTAATCCGACGGGAAAATACATAGACTGCTCGGAATCCAGGGCATTTCCCCCAGTGGACATTTACCCTATCGGACATTCCCAGCCATGGACATTGCTCCCAGTGGGCATTTCCCCTAGTGGACATTTCCTCCAGTGGACATTTCCCCCACCCTATATTTTTAGGCTATTTTGAACACATTTTTTTTGTATTTTCTATGAAAAGGATATATGGGTTTCCATATATGTTTTACGATAAACGCGTCAAATAGTGATAATATATTATACATATACACAGTATATAGCAGTATTATACCGTCTTATATCACATTTTAAAACAATATATCACATATTTTTACAACAAATTTTACGAGAAAGCACATTATATATTATATAGCACATTTTTAAACAATATAATGGATCACATAGTGATAACATATATTTTGACATTTTAAGAAAACATTATATCACACATGAGTAGTGTGACTAACGTCACAGGACCTACGAAGTAGGGTGAGGAAGATGACTTGGGGGCCCAAGCGTAATGTTATAGGTCACCTAAATAGGTCAAATTTTCATCAAAAGTAGTTCAGCTCAGAACTTGCTGGTAAAAGTCCCCTAAGGCACGTTCATGCTAAAGATCAAGGTTCTAATATCAACGGTTCTCCTTATTTTGCTCACTCACTCACTCACTCATTACCGGATAATTTGCAAATGAGATCCTACTTCGTAGGAATAGTGGTAAAATAAAAGATGTATTTTTAAACAATATTATTTTGTTCTATTTTTTACCTCAGTTTTCACTACAGTTCAGTTTTATGCTCATCAAATGGCTTCATGACACCGACCTACGAAGTTAATGTTACGCTATATACCATGAATACATCTTTTATATTGTTTTAAAATGTGCTATAAGACTGTATAATACTGATATATACTGTGTATATGTATAATATCTATCACTTTGTGACTCATTTATCGTAAAACATATGTGGAAATCCTTATATCCTTATAAGCAAAAAGAAGAAGCAAAAATGTGTTATTGCCAAATTATTTAAAAACCATGTTCAAAATAACCTAAAAATATAGGGTGGGGGAAATGTCCACTGGGGAAAATGTCCACTGGGGCAAATGGCCACTGCGAGAAATGTCCATGAGCAAAATGTCCACTGGGAGAAATGTCCACTGGGAGAAATATCCGTACACCGATTGCTCTTAGATATCTTTATCTTTGCTGAAGTTTGAAGGAGATTAGCTCTGTGAATGTTCCATCGTAAATTTAGCTCATTGTATTGAGTTCACATGGAACATCAACTAAATCTGATTTATATACTACATGTATGCCTGAATATCATATTTACATTTCAAAGTCCAGTATTTCTGAAACTGTGTGGAATATCTACATAGGATAAACAGAATATTACTGAGAATCATGAGCAAATTTTTCCTCTCTTGAAAGTAACTTCAGATCATTTGGATCATAATCAGGTACTAAATATAAAATTTGTACCGTTACCGTTTTCTATTGCCCTATTAATGACAGAAAGTGACTAAAATCAGCGAAAAACAGCGTGAATGTCGAACTGGATACGTTAAAACGAAGCCCGACAGCCAAGTACAGCGGCAGAAACAATAATAGGATTCGACATTATCCCCCAACGAGAGTTTCTCCAGCCACAGTTTCCCCATCTTCACGAGTCCAGGTAAATCCTAAATCCTGACAGAGGGTTTACCTGGACATTTTTGGTGATTCGAATGAGTTCTTGAGTCGATGCCTCTTTTATACAATCTCGTACATTTCATCTCCCGCGCTTGTTTTGAATTAGCATGTCGGTATCCCCAGCCTGCGATTTTTGCTCAGAATTCCGATGTCGATTTCCGCTTGACATCAAAGCAGTTTCGCCCGCTATGAAATTGAAACCTGTCACATATCATACCTCGCAGCGGATTGGCCTAATCAACCAGCTTAGCGCGTTCACTGATTGGGTCAGTTCAGGGGAAACCCCTTCGTCTATTTATATCCAGAACTCCTATGGGTAACTAACCCAGCCAGTGTATCGATCCCAATAGATCGATCGATAAACTGGCGCGCGAGGATGCAGTTTCCCCAACGACGTTTTCCCCAACGACAGTAGTCCCACACGACATTTTCCCCACCCTAATATTACGTGCTGTAATAATTCGATCTGCCGACAATCACAGTCGCGGTCATTTCCCCACCTTGATTTTTTTTTTTAAGTTTGCACGTTGGAGAGTTCCAAGAATTCAAGGGAGATTACTTTTTAGTTGACCATCGGCAGAGGAGCAGTAAAATGAAGACAATTGCATAAAGAGAGATGTTCATATACACACCGAATTCCTCGGGGTGTTCTAAGGATTTCGACAGACCTGAACTTTCAAACAATACATTATCACAAAAAAAATCTACTCAAAAGTATTGATTACCCACTGTATAGGCACAAACTATAGACAGACTTGCCGGAAATTGACGAAGTAACACTTCAATTCAAATTTGATACGGTCGGTATCGGCATACATAAGAAGACCATGCCAAGAAATAAATAACAGACAGAAACAGAACATAACAACGTGACAACAAAAATATCGTAATATCTGGTTTTACAGATAATCTATTCTTATTTATTATGCCTGAAAAGAAGGCACGTTTGCATACATCTGCCTATATTCAACTAAAAAGTATTCTCCCTTGAATTCTTAGAACTTTCCTACGTGCAAACTTAAGAAAAACCAAGGTGGGGAAATGACCGCGACTGTGATTGTCGGCAGACAAACTCCGAACAGCGCATGTCAGCTGAACGACTATCGTCTGGCTGCAAGCACTGCTCGCAGTCGAATGCTCTAGCACAGATCCCATGACCAGGGAACACGTGGGTTTGTTACGATGGGACTAATCACGCACATATGCAGCTCCCTAAGCAATATAGATTCGTTGAGAACGGCGAGAAAATCGAGAATTTAACATCTTTTCGGTGTAAGCTATTATTAAATACTTTGGGGATATATATGGTTGATGAAACAAAGGCTTTTAGAGGAAAGAAGGGAGGTATATATTGCGGAGTATAATCTCAACGCTGAGAGCGTCTCAACGATATTTTCAATTGCGGGCAGTGCTTGTAGCCAGACGATAGTGGTTCAGCTGACATGCGCTGTTCGGAGTTTGGTCGGCAGATCGAATTATTATTACAGCACGTAATATTAGGGTTGGGAAAATGTCGCCTGGGGAATATGTCGTGTGGGGATACTGTCGTGGGGGAAAATGTCGATGGGGAAACTGTCGTCTCGGGATAATGTCGGTATTCTTTCACAAATATCAGAGTGGATAGAAAACCGTCAGACAACCGATCCCAGGCATTTGTCAAGTCCATATTACAGCAAGAAACGAACTCTCTAGTCCATATCAGAATAGTGGATGAAAACTGTCGCATTTTTGTTTAGTGTATCGTGTATTGCCCCCATTTACTGACAGTTTTGTGTGCTATTTTAATATCACCCATGAATCAACTTTACAAAGTGCTAAACTGTGATGTACTCAGTGTCATTTTAAATAAAATTGAATATTGACAGAGTAAATGAGTATTTTATCGATGTATGTGGACAAATGTAACGAAACGAAAATAAAGCACATCGTTATGTCAGCAAATGCGAACACAACTCTCAATAACTTTATCAACTTGTATTTATCAGTCTATAATGTTTTCATTCATATATATATCGAGTTCTAGATTAAGGCCAGGACTCCCTCGCCCAGTCCGGTACTTGACCCTCCTTTTGTTTTATGTACCTAACGCGCTCGAACTATATAATGAACTTTCATATAATGAATAGCCAGTGGGTACTGTAGTTGGCATGGCTGCAGTTTTCAGCGTGTCGGTCACAGGACTGAAAAGAATTTGAGGAGGTAGACCAACAGAAAGTATCGGTCCGTGTAAAGCTTAACATTTCAATTTTCACCAGCAACACCAGTATTAATTTTTCCCCCTATCTCTTTTGGAACTGACGCCTCGTGATACGAGCGGGCATTTGGAATTGCCGAACGGAAATCTACGAACCTGCCACCCGAAATCTCTGAGAATTTGCGAATGATGACCCTCGCCCGGTTCTTTAATTTTCATATTTTGCAAAGTCTGAAAATGTTGGACAGTCTATTTTCGTATTTTGCATAAAAAAAGCATTTGTTTTGTTGTTGTTATCAATGACATAACAAAAGGTGTTTTATTGAGGTCGTTTGTTCTCTGTAAAGCCTCTGTCGGGAGGCACGCGAATAGGTGCGAAATGGGCAAATCACAGGGCAATGCAGTATAGGCGTGAAACGATCAGTGAGTTAAACTAAAAGTACACAGGAAAATATGACACTTCCGCTGACATAGTCCCATGAACAGGTTGTTTGCAGCAGGTGAGAGATAATATGATAATTTCAGCGCATATGCGCAAAACTTTGAGTAAAGAACAAGAGAGGATATAAATTACATAGACTGATATGATATGAAGAGCGCATTCTGAGAGAAACGAAACTAGAGCGCATCATGCCTGCAGCTTGTGTCGAGCGTCGTGATTGGCCAGCTTTCTTTCTGCGCGCTCATCCCATTTGTGTGATAATGAGCTCGTTATCTGGCATAGGTTTTAAAGAGTATTATATATGGGAAAATCTCATCATTTGCTGACAAATAATCCAATAATTGAGTAAGTTTTGATAGAAGGTATACCCTAAATCAGCGGTCAGTACATCTCGTTCCATGCTTATGGGGGTTTTCACATTTAGCCGTGTTAATGTGGTACAAGGTGGGGGTGGGGGGACTGCTTGTGACGTAATTTTTACTTCACATTGCCTTGTGCTCTGTGGGGCGTGACTATCTTTAATCAACCAATTGGATGAAGCCCCGGGGGAATTTCTAGTACATGTATATTAGCAGACCAAATTGAATTGTCTGAAACATCCCGGGCGCGGTTAACCATAACGGCCCAATGATTGTAACACATTCATGTTGAGCGACTGGTGACGTCATAGCGATTTATGCAAGGTGGATCTCAACATATCCTCTATTTTGTGTATAACGATATAAGGATTTATAATTAACGTTAATTATGGGAAAGAAATGATACGTGCACGATATAATAAAAACTCCACTTTATCAGAAGAAATATACATGTATGCGCATGAGCCAGAGCTTGTCACTAGATTGACCGCACACTGCGGTGGCCTAACGGTTAGAGCGTCGGCCTCGTAAGCGGCAAGTACTGAGTCCAATCCCAGGGAGGATCATACCGAAGACTTGAAAAATGTAACTCGTTGCTTCCTCGCTTACGCTCAGCATTAAGAGGATAGAACAAGGACTTGTTCGTTCGGTGTCAGTATAACGTGACTGAGTGGGGTGTCAGGTCTGCCTACGGCATGATATTTCAGTAGGACAGCATTATAAAATGGCAGTATTAGATATGCTCAGTTACAAATAGGTACCCCGCCCCTCCCTTCCCTACCTTTCCCCGTCGTGATATGGTTGAACAAATGTTGAAAGCGACGTTAAACCATATTTACTCACTCATTCAATTGTCACTAGACAATGCATGTTAAACTTAGGTAAATTATAATCAGCTGTTATACAGGGAAAGAAAACAGTTTATATACACCGATACCAGAAAATTAAAAATGGAAGTAGAGTTAAGAGCTACCACTCAATCATTTAAGATCAAGTTAAATCGATATGTTTGCGCTGCTGAACACCATGATCTTAAGAAGGAAATACCAGCAAAGTATGAATATAGCGCAAGGTCTTATCACTGTAAGCATAATGGCGTTTACCCAGAGTTACTCTAACATATTTTAGGGAATACATGAAAGAGAGAACCCGCCAGCAGTCCTTCCAGAATGCGGCATAGGTGTGAAATGATCAGCGGTATAAAGCAATGCTACAAAAACAAATCACATGCCCGCCGACATAATCACCAAACATGTAGTTTACCTTATTGTTTAGGGTAAATAAAGCCTTTTTCGGGAGACACACGTGCAGGTGCGAAATGGTCAATGCATTTGACAATTCCGGTGGACGTGTGCAAACATCCGAATAAAGAACACAAGAAGATATAAATTATATATGTGAAGCATACTTTCTCAAATCTTTAGCATTCAGCGTCATAATCACATCATTCAGTTATTTCTCCTTGATTATATCATTCATGTTACATCACTTCGTGATAAAGATTATAATTGTTCCAAGAAGAAATTTCTATCGTCTTGAATTGACAAGGGTATCTCTCCAACATGTCCCGACGACTGGCAGCAAGGGGAGGTAAGTATATGAACACTGGGAGATCTGGCGAACGGGGTGCAGTCAGAAGCCCTTAAGAACAGGAGCCCTTATGGACACGAGCCCATGTGTTTATTCCGAAAGTGGACTCGAGCCGACAACTACATATTTTGATTGGTGAATATCAGACAAATACTTTATAGGACAATTTTAACAAATACGGCACGAATAATTTGGCATGAAAATTCATAATAAATTATAAAAAAAACATTTTTCCGGTGACTATTGAATTAAAAAAAAAAAAAAAAAATCTTGAAAATATTTGGTCAAACAAAAATAAGACAATTTACTCCACAACATGTTAAGACGGATGCAATTGTATTTAAGAATATGATGAGACTTGTAAAATATATGGTAAAAGCAAACTCTGAAATTGAAAGAACCAACGAAAAAATTCTGATCTTTTTCTTAATTTTTCTTTGATTATTGTTGTTCCGAATCAAAATATATATTTTGATTTTTCGCGAAATTTAATAAACACCCGAAAAATAATCCAGTTTTTTTAATATATATAATTATTAATAATTTTTGTGCCAAATTGTTCGTGCCGCATTTGTTAAAATTCTCCTTTACATAGAATTTGTCCGATATTCCCCAATCAAAATATATAGTTGTGGGCTCTTGCCCCCTTCCTGTCTTGGACCCCTAGGGTGGGGGAGGATTATCCGGAGGGGGAAGAGGGGGGGGGGGGGTTAAAAGAAATAAAATGGTAAATGATCTCCCTTGCGAAGGGAGAATGAATTTGTCTTTACGAAATATTTCTCCTTCCGACGTATTTAACATAGGAAGATATCGAGACCACTCTTAAAGTGGCACAAATTCGATTTCTGGGTGATTGGGAGCAACAATTACAGTCAGTGTAAATTGACCTTATGCAGATAATACCCTTTTAGCGCTGTTTCGGAGGGTATGGCAGCCCCTCTTTAAACGCCCCAAAATGGGTCAGAAAGATCGATAAATTTATTAGGAAGATATCTAGACCATTCTGAAAGTGACAAAATTCGATTTATGGGTTTTTGGGAGCAACAAATACAGTCGGTGTAAATTGAACATATGCAGATAATGCATATTTAGCGCTGTCTCGTACGGTATGACAGCCCCTCTTTAAACGCCGAAAGATGGGTCAGAAAGATAGATAAATTTATTAGGAAGATATCTAGACCACTCCAAAAGTGGCACAAATTCGATTTCTTGGTGATTGGGAGCAGCAAATACAGTCGGTGTAAATTGAACATATGCAGATAATGCCCATTTAGCGCTGTCTCGGGGGGTATGACATCCCCTCTTTAAACGCCGAAAAATGGATCAGAAGGATAGATAAGGTTATTAGGAAGATACATAGACCACTTTTAAAGTGACACAAATTGGATTTCTGGGTGATTGGGAGCAACAATTACAGTCAGTGTAAATTGACCGTATGCAGATAATACCCATATAGCGCTGTCTCGTACGGTATGACAGCCCCCCTTTAAACGACCCAAAATACTTACGTCACGAATACTTCTGGGGAATCCCGATCTAAATTCGTATCGAGTACTAAATATCATGTGGATGATATCAGAGGTCAGTCATGCCATACTTTGTTGAAAAATCCCGCTCCAATATATTTCTTAAATGCTATGAAACTTATATTTACGGTACATAAATATCAAGCCAAGGAAGTAGTGCATGGATTTACCAGATTTCTAAATGTTTACTCAGTCGTATGAAGACGAAATATTTCTCCTTCCGACGTATTTAACATGTATTTTTCAGGTTAATTTTATTTATTCGTTGGCACCATCCCGGGGCGTATAAATTGTCTGGTTCACCAGGTTCACCATTTCTAATTAAAAATACGCCGCAACAATTTCGCCTCAAACAATACTTTTAATTGCTTTAACTCCTACATGATGGCATGACCATAGATACATGTATTTCAATGTGACCACTAGTTAGGCTCAATATGACCTCAGTGTAGTACAAATAGATAATAAATTCACCAAGCAAAATCTAACCGAAAGGGCAAGTTGATTACCTGAACATCCGACGGTCGAAAATGAATATTGACCGTAAATCGGTGAATTTAAAAAAAATTATTAACTGAAAAGTTCATTTTCAAGTATACACCGTATATATGCATCACTATAAAAAGGCGTTGTCGAGGAGGTGAGGGGTCGTTAAGAATTTCTAACGCGACTATTGTTCTATGTAACGCGCTCGAAGCCCCTCTTTAAACGCCCCAAAACTGGTCAGAAAGATAGATAAATGTATCAGGAAGATATCTAGGCCACTCCTAAAGTGGCACAAATTCGATTTCTGGCTGATTGGGAGCAACAAATACAGTCGGTGTAAATTGCCCATATGCAGATAATACCTGTTTAGGGCTGTCTCGTACGGTATGACAGCCCCTCTTTAAACGCCGAAAAATGGGTCAGAAAGATGGATAAATTTATTAGGAAGATATCTAGACCACTCTAAAATTGGCACAAATTCGATCTCTCGGTGATTGGGAGCAGCAAATTTTGTCGGTGTAAATTGAACATATGCAGATAATGCCCATTTAGCGCTGTCTCGTGGGGTATGACAGCCTCTCTTTAAACGCCGAAAAATGGATCAGAAACATAGATAAGCTTATTAGGAAGATATCGAGACCACTCTTAAAGTGACACAAATTCGATTTCTGGGTGATTGGGAGCAACAATTACAGTCAGTGTAAATTGACCTTATGCAGATAATACCCTTTTAGCGCTGTTTCGGAGGGTATGGCAGCCCCTCTTTAAACGCCCCAAAATGGGTCAGAAAGATCGATAAATTTATTAGGAAGATATCTAGACCATTCTGAAAGTGACAAAATTCGATTTATGGGTTTTTGGGAGCAACAAATACGGTCGGTGTAAATTGAACATATGCAGATAATGCATATTTAGCGCTGTCTCGTACGGTATGACAGCCCCTCTCTAAACGCCGAAAGATGGGTCAGAAAGATAGATAAATTTATTAGGAAGATATCTAGACCACTCCAAAAGTGGCACAAATTCGATTTCTTGGTGATTGGGAGCAGCAAATACAGTCGGTGTAAATTGAACATATGCAGATAATGCCCATTTAGCGCTGTCTCGGGGGGTATGACATCCCCTCTTTAAACGCCGAAAAATGGATCAGAAGGATAGATAAGGTTATTAGGAAGATACATAGACCACTTTTAAAGTGACACAAATTGGATTTCTGGGTGATTGGGAGCAACAATTACAGTCAGTGTAAATTGACCTTATGCAGATAATATCCATATAGCGCTGTCTCGTACGGTATGACAGCCCCCCTTTAAACGACCCAAAATGGGTCAGAAAGATAGATAAATTTATTAGGAAGATACCTAGACCACTCTAAAAATGGCAAAATTCTATTTCTGGGTGATTGGGAGCGACAAATACAGTCGGTGTAAATTGACCTTATGTAGATAATACCCATATAGCGCTGTCTCGTAGGGTATGACAGCCCCTATTTAAACGCCCAGAAATGGGCCGGAAAGATAGATAAATTTATTAGGAAGATAACTAGAAGACTCTAAAGGTGGGAGAAAGTCGATTTTTGGGTGATTGGAAGCAACAAATACATTCGGTATAAATTGATCATATGCAGATAATACTCTTTTAGCGTTGTCTCGTAGGTTATGGTAGCCCCTCTTTAAACGCCAAAAATTTTATCAGAAAGATAGATAAGCTTATTAGGAAGATATCGGAACCACTCTTAAAGTGACACAAATTCGATTTCTGGGTGATTGGGAGCAACAATTACAGTCAGTGTAAAGTGACCTTATGCAGATAATACCCTTTTAGCGCTGTTTCGCAGGGTATGGCAGCCCCTCTTTACACGCCCCAAAATGGGGTCAGAAATATAGATAAATTTATCAGGAAGATATCTGCACCGTTCTAAAAGTGGCAAAATTTGATTTCTGGGTGATTGGGAGCAACAAATACAGTCGGTGTAAATTGACCTTATGCAGATAATGCATATTTAGCGCTGTCTCGTACGGTATGACAGCCCCTCTTTAAACGCCGAAAAATGGCTCAGAAAGATAGATAAATTTATTAGGAAGATATATAGACCACTCCAAAAGTGGCATAAATTCGATTTCTTGGTGATTGGGAGCAGCAAATACAGTCGGTGTAAATTGAACATATGCAGATAATGCCCTTTTAGCGCTGTCTCGGAGGGTATGGCAGCCCCTCTTTAAACGCCCCAAAATTGGTCAGAAAGATAGATAAATGTATTAGGAGGATATCCAGACCACTCCTAAAGTGGCACAAATTCGATTTCTGGCTAATTGGGAGCAGCAAACTGTACTGTAAAAACAAACTGTTTTACTGTACATACTTGCTTTAAATATCTGAGTAATAGACAATTATTACTTCAGTGTATATAGTATTAATGTATTCTATCTTGTTTTATCCTCTATATATTGTTTGTGCTGCATTATGTCAATTGTTTTAGCCTTCGACACCCATGAAAATAGCCTTGTCCCTATGGGGTTATCGAATCTAAATAAAGATTATTATTATTATTATTATTATTATTATAACAAATACAGTCGGTGTAAATTGACCATATGCAGATAATCCTCATTTAACGCTGTCTCGTAGGGTATGACAGCCCCTCTTTAAACGCTCAGAAATGTCAGAAAGATAGACAAATTCATTAGAAAGATATCTAGACCACTATAAAAGTGGCACAAAGTCGATTTCTGGGCGATTGAGAGCAACAGGTACAGTCGGTGTAAATTGCCATATGCAGATAATGCCTATTTAGCGCTGTCTCGTAGGGTATGACAGCCCCTCTTTAAACGCCGAAAAATGGGTCAGAAAGATAGATAAATTTATTAGGAAGATATCTAGACCACTCTAAAAGTGGTACAAAGTCGAGTTCTGGGTGATTGGAAGCAAGAAATGCATTCGGTGTAAATTGACCATATGCAGATAATACTCTTTAGCGCTGTCTCGTAGGGTATGACAGCCCCTATTTAAACGCCGAAAAATGGGTCAGAAAGATAGATAAATTTATTAGGAAGATATCTAGACCACTCTAAAAGTAGCACAAATTCGATTTCGCGATGATTTGGAGCAACAAATGTAGTCGGAGTAAATTGACGATATGCAGATAATACCCTTTTAGCGCTGTCTGGGAGGGTATGGCAGATCCTCTTAAAACGACCCAAAATTGGTCAGAAAGATAGATAAATGTATTAGGAAGATATCTAGACCACTCCTAAAGTGGACAAATTCGATTTCTGGCTGATTGGGAGCAACAAATACAGTCGGTGTAAATTGCCCATATGCAGATAATGCCTATTTAGCGCTGTCTCGTACGGTATGACAGCCCCTCTTTAAACGCAGAAAAATGGGTCAGAAAGATAGGTAAATATATTAGGAAGATATCTAGACCACTCTAAAAGTGGCACAAATTCGATTTCTCGGTGATTGGGAGCAGCAAAGACAGTCGGTGTAAATTGAACATATACAGATAATGCCTATTTAGCGCTGTCTCGTAGGGTATGACAGCCCCTCTTTAAACGCCGAAAAAGGGTTCAGAAAGACAGATAAATTTATTAGGAAGATATCTAGACCACTCTAAAAGTAGCACAAATTCGATTCCTCGGTGATTGGGAGCAGCAAATACAGTCGGTGTAAATTGAACATATGCAGATAATGCCCATTTAGCGCTGTCTCGGGGGGTATGACAGCCCCTCTTTAAACGCCGAAAAATGGATCAGAAAGATAAATAAGCTTATTAGGAAGATACTTAGACCACTCTTAAAGTGACACAAAATCGATTTCTGGGTGAATGGGAGCAACAATTACAGTCAGTGTAAATTGACCATATGCATATAATACCCATATAGCGCTGTCTCGTAGGGTATGACAACCCCTCTTTAAAGGCCCAGAAATGGGTCAGAAAGATAGATAAATTTATTAGGAAGATACCTAGACCACTCTAAAAGTCGCCCAAAGTCGATTTCTTTGCATTCGGTGTAAATTGATCATATGCAGATAATACTGTTTTAGCGTTGTCTCTTTGATTATGGCAGCACCTCTTTAAACGCCTAAAATTTTGTCAGAAAAATACATAAATTTATTAGGAAGATATCTAGACCACTCCTAAAGTGGCACAAATTCGATTTCTGGGTGACTGGGAGCAAAAAATACAGTCGGTGTAAATTGCCATTATGCAGATAATGCCTATTTAGCGCTGTCTCGTACGGTATGACAGCCCCGCTTTAAACGCCGAAAAATGGGTCAGAAAGATAGATAAATTTATTAGGAAGATATCTAGACCACTCTAAAAGTGGCACAAATTCGATTTCTCGGTGATTGGGAGCAGCATATACAGTCGGTGTAAATTGAACATATGCAGATAATGCCCATTTAGCGCTCTCTCGGGGGGTATGACAGCCCCTCTTTAAACGCCGAAAAATGGATCAGAAAGATAGATAAGCTTATTAGGAAGCTATCTAGACCACTCTAAAAGTGGCACAAATTCGAGCTCTGAGAGATTGGGAGCAACAAATACAGGCGGTGTGAATTGACCTTATGCAGGTAATACCCATTTAGCGCTGTCTCTGATGGTATGACAGCCCCTCTTTAAACGCCCCAAAATGGTTCAGAAAGATAGATAAATTTATTAGGATGATATCTAGACCATTCTAAAAGTGATAAAATTCGATTTCTGGGTGATTGTGAGCAACAAATACAGTCGGTGTAAATTGACCGTATGCAGATAATACCCATATAGCGCTGTCTCGTAGGGTGTGACAGCCCCTCTTTAAACGCCCAGAAATGGGTCAGAAAGATAGATAAATTTATTAGGAAGATATCTAGACCACTCTAAAAGTGGTACAAAGTCGAGTTCTGGGTGATTGGAAGCAACAAATGCATTCGGTGTAAATTGACCATATGCAGATAATACTCTTTAGCGCTGTCTCGTAGGTTATGCCAGCCCCTTTTTAAACGCCCAAAAATTTGTCAGAAAGATAGATCAATTTATTAGGAAGATATCTAGACCACTCCAAAAGTGGCACAAATTCGATTTTTGGATGATTGGGAGCAACAAATACAGTCTGTGTAAATTGACGATATGCAGATAATACCCTTTTAGCGCTGTCTCGGAGGGTATGGCAGCCCCTCTTTAAACGCCCAAAAATTGAACAGAAAGATAGATAAATGTATTAAGAAGATATCTAGACCACTCCTAAAGTGGCACAAATTCGATTTCTGGCTGATTGGGAGCAACAAATACATTCGGTGTAAATTGACCATATGCTGATAATACTCTTTTAGCGCTGTCTCGTAGGTTATGGCAACTCCTCTTTAAACGCACAAAAATTGGTCAGAAAGATAGATAAATTTATTAGGAAGATATCTAGACCACTCTAAAAGTGGCACAAAGTCGATTTCTGGGTGATTGGAAGCAACAAATACATTCGGTGTAAATTGATCATATGCAGATAATACTCCTGTAGCGTTGTCTCGTAGGTTATGGCAGCCCCTCTTTAAACGCCAAAAAATTTGTCCGAAAGATAGATAAATTTATTAGAAAATATCTAGACCACTCCTAAAGTGGCATAAATTCGATTTCTGGGTGATTGGGAGCAACAAATACAGTCGGTGTAAATTGCTCGTGTGCTGATAATGCCTATTTAGCGCTGTCTCGTACGGTATGACAGCCTCTCTTTAAACGCCGAAAGCTGGGTCAGAAAGATAGATAAATTTATTAGGAAGATAGCTAGACCACTCTAAAAGTGGCACAAATTCGATTTCTCGATGATTTGGAGCAGCAAATACAGTCGGTGTAAATTGAACATATGCAGGTAATACCCATTTAGCGCTGTCTCTGATGGTATGACAGGCCCTCTTTAAACGCCCAGAAATGGGTCAGAAAGATAGATAAATTTATTAGGAACATATCTAGACCACTCTAACAGTGGCACAAAGTCGATTTCTGGGTGATTGGAAGCAACAAATACATTCGTTGTAGATAATACTCTTTTAGCGCTGTCTCGTAGGTTATGGCAGCCCCTCTTTAAACGCCCAAAAATTTGTCAGAAAGATAGATCAATTTGTTGGAAAGATATCTAGACCACTCTAAAAGTGTCACAAATTCGATTTCTGTGCGATTTGGAGCAATAAATACAGTCGGTGTAAATTGACCGTATGCAGATAATACCCTTTTAGCGCTGTCTCTGAGGGTTTGGCAGCCCCTCTTTATACGCCCAAAAATGGGTCAGTAAGATAGATAAATTTATTAGGAAGATACCTAGACCATTCTGAAAGTGACACAAATTCGATTTCTGGGTGATTGGGTGCAACTATTACCGTCGTTGTAAATTGACCATATACAGATAATACCCATGTAGCGCTGTCTCGGAGGGTATGGCCTTCCCGCTTTCAACGCCCCAAAAATGAGTCAGAAATATAGATAAATTTATTAGGGAGATATCTAGACCACATTAAATGTGACTAGCAAAATATTGTGGAATGTACACCGATTTTACCACGACCCTTTATAAATGTTTTTAATAGCACACATTTTGAAGTATTTTTCTCAAGTTTATATTCACAGGGAAGAAAATTTATTGGAGAAAATATGGTCGCATTCGTGTTATGAAAGACATAATGTTTGTCGAAATACATCGATGTTCATGAAGGTTACTGCTTTCAGATAGCGCGATTTAGAATATCGAAGCGGGAATAAAGAATAAGGAAATAACATCCGTTCCCTTGGAGAAGCATACAGTCTCATCGACGAATCGGCACACTTTACACTTTTTGTCCCCCGTCGCAACGTGGTCGGGGACTTTAAAATGGTTCTTGCTTCTTTGTGTCCGTGGATGTCCGTGTTCAAATGTATGTCCGTGCATGTCTGTTTGAATCTTCCGTAAGCGATAACTTCCAAACACTTTGTAGGATTCTTCTGAAATTCGGTATACGCATTCCTTGAGACAAACCGATGGTTGTTATTGCATTTCAGCAACATCTGGTTGAAGGTGGCGTCACTGGGTCAAAATGGGTCTTGCTTCTTTGTGTGCATGAACGCCCGTTAATATATTTCCCAAGCGATAACGTCCAAACGCTTTGTCGGATTCTCTCGAAATTCGGCATACGCATTCCTTGCGACAAGACACCGGCTCAGCCGCTGCTATTGCATTTCAGCAACATCTGCCTGAAGGTGTCGCCACTGGGTCTCGCTTCGTCATGTCCATTCCTGTTCGTGGATGTCAGTTCAAATTTTTTGCAAGCGATAACTTTCAAACGCTTTGTTGGATTCTCTCGAAATTCGGCATACGCATTCCTTGCGACAAGACACCAGTTGGTACTGCATTTCAGCAACATCTGTCTGAAGGCTGCGCCACTGACTTTCGTTTCCTCGTGTCCGTTCCAGTTAAAATGGGTCTTGCTCTATTTGTGTCCATGGATGTCTGTTCAAATTTTTCACAGGCGATAACTTCCAACAGCTTTGTCGGATTCCTTCGAAATTTAGCATATACACTCCTAGTAACCAGACGTCGGTTGGTATTGCATTTCAGCAAGATTCACCTGAAGGTGTCGCCACTGGGTCTTGTTCCAATCTTCTGTGCATGTCCGTCGTTTCCATTCAAATTCTTCACAAGCGATAACTTCCAAATGCTTTGTCTAATTAGGCATCCTACATGTAGGCCTAAGGGATGCCCAATCTGATTAAAACTCAGACTTAATAACCGCTCCTCTATCGGACATGTCGCTAATTACGATCTGGGCCAGTCTGTATCTTAAATCTGTCGCGCATGTCAGACTGGCGACCAATCACAGTCCAACTTCAACGGGCGAATAGGTGCCTATCCGATTATTTCTATAGGGAACGAGGCGCAGAAATATCCAACCCAGGCGGCTAACGAAGTTCTTGCTCTCCGAGAGCAATCACCGAAGATTATTATTTGCTCGGATAGGCACCTATTCGTCCGTTGAAGTTGGACTGTGATTAGTCGCCAGTCGGACCTGCGCGACAGATTTAAGATACAGACTCTCCCAGATCTTAATTAGCGACATGTCCGATAGAGGAGCGGTTATTAAGTCTGAGTTTTAATCAGATTGTAAGGATGCCTTATGTGTTTGTCATTTTCTTAATTCTTCTGCTGCTTCGCTTCCGCTTCTTCTTCCACTTCCACTCACTTTTCTTTTCCTTCGAATAACTTTTGAATGCCTTTGTCAAACAACTTCAAATTTGTGATGGACATTGGTCCTGCCTAGGGGAAGACACCTAACGTTTTTCAGAGCTGTCTGAAACTGGAAACTGGGTTTTTATCGACAAACCTCGTTATATGCAAATTTCCCATTTGTTCATTTTTCTTCGTCGGATAGCTTCCAAATGCATTCGTCAATCAACTTCTAATTTGTTGTTTATATTGCTCCTATCTAGAGGAAGACACCTATTGTTTTTAAGCTCTGTCCGAGACTGGATACTTGTGTTTTATCTACATTGTTATTATATGCAAATATCCTTATATTCAAATTTCCCTTTTGTTCAATCTTCTGTTGTTTTGGACTTAGAAAATTGTTCCTGTCCACAGCTTCTCGGTCCCATGCTAAGCCCGCCCACCCGCGCCCCCGCCCCCTCCCTCCCCAAATTCTAATATATTCCGAGAGATTATATGGTGCTACACTTATTCAACCCATGCACTACCCTCGGGAGGATGGCCCCACCCCTGGAGCATCAAATGTTACAAAGCTTCTCAGTATCATGTGATACTAACATAAGGTTTGAGATGCGGTGTACATTGTTCACACACACACACACACACACACCAACACACACACCCGCACACACACACATACGCACACGCACACACCCACGCACACACACACACACACATACACATACCGAATCACCTACAATATATTCCTTTATAGTAATTACTAATGGGTTGAAGCCATTATTTCAGAAGTACAATATGAAATAACCAACGGGGTTCCCGAAGTGCTGAGCAATTGTTAGTTTTGAATTTCATGTCGCTTAAAATGAAGGACATCATTTTCTTAAATTTTGGTGTCCAGTCCTTCTATTCCACATCATTTCTTCTATTTACCCTAAAGCTCTTGCTTGTACCATACTTTATTTCAGAAGTATAAAATGAAATAACTGCCGGGGCAGTACCGTACCCCTGTTAGTTTTGAATTTCGTGTCGCTTTAAATGAAGGACATTTCCTTCAATTTAGCTATGAAATCATTCTATTCCACATCATGGGATTTACCCTAAAGCTTTTTACCAATCATAAAAGTGCAATCACAAGTGCAAACTTAAATGTAAACAACAGAGTCATCACTCAGTGTTTTATGTTTGACTGAAACTCCAAAAAAATCTTAGTATTTAGTATCTTCAGCCCCTGCTGTCACCATTCCGCGTTTCATGTCGACTTCGTGAATATCTGACTATAATGACCGGTACCTTCCATCAGTCAATGTGGTGAACCACTATTAAAATAGAATTTCGCTTGTGTGGTTGTGTTTTCCACAGCACAAACTATCAATCACATGATTGTCCAAAGTACATGTATGCCAATCGCTCATCGAGATATGTTCATTCATATAAGTTTGACAGGATTACAGAAGTTCAACAAGAATTAACATCAAATTCAGGGTTACATCTTGTTCTGGGAGATCAACTCTGAAAATTACCACGCTGTGGCGACTAGAATTGGAACCACTTTGAAATGCTCACCAAAAATGACATACGCTCTGGTATGAGCTAAAATATTCGAACCGTAATTGATATCAGCCGCGCGGCAGTATGTGAAATTTGCATAGTCGGACGAGACAACAAATTGGCTGAGGAGTAGCAATTTACATTCATTCCCTGTGATAAGTATGAAGATCGCGTACCCTATACTCTTGGACAAATATTGATACTTGTCTTACTCTCGCTAAGGTTTCGATCTGCGACGTTTTCCTCTTTGTTGGTAACGTATACCTTCTTAACGAAATTACGGACAGCTGAAAATTTATATAATCTTCGGAGTGGGGTGTCCTGATTTAATTTAAAATAATGGCCTCCTTGGAAGTTCCTTTTCCACTTGTGATGCTTTTGTTTGTATTGTTTCGAGCATATTTTAGCGATATAATTGTCCTAAAGATGAGATAAATTTTCGATATAAAAATACTCGATTTCGGATCAACAAAAAAGGTGACAAAGATCGGGTATTCATTCTGTTGATAAGATTTTCAGTTAAACAAACAATAGCTAAAGCAGTAATTGTCTCCCAATTCGACATAGTGGAGTAACCCCGGTCCCAAAGCACGCATACGTTATTTATATATGAGCCAAGGAGCATTTCATATATACACATAAGAATTATTACTCCAAGCTAACTAATCTGATTGGGAATAATAAAACAATGCAACCGATAAAAGAAGCTAAACTTCACCTGTCTGAAAGAAATAATCCATAGAATTACAAGTAACCGGACTAAAATATTTCTCCATGTGTAAACGGTCAAAATTGAGTTACATGTATATACCTCATTCCTTTCCTAAATCGGATTCCTATCTCCCTTCAAGCTAGCGAATAGCCTCGTTTTCATTCCACTACCTCAGGAACACTCTCACGCCTGAAATAATTGCATCTTTATCCTCTCCAGACTTGCGTAAACAAAGCTTGTTTTCGAAATCTTTCACACTATAAAAGAACTTACATTAACTTTACTTTCCACCTCGAGATTTCAACAACGTGGACAAAAATTGACATCCTTGCGGTTCGCCATAGAATTTTGACGAATTGTCCAACCAAAGTTTGATCGAAATACAAGAAAATTGGCAAGAACCTACGACAGCTCCTAAGGCAACATAGCTGAGAAATGGTTGATGGCTGCCACATTTATATACCCGAAAGTACTCGGTTAACAAGCTTAAATTCCGAATAAAAGCAGATCGAATAGACTGAGTGTAGTGTGACAATGTGTGAGTTGTCCCATATGAAGCAGTACTTTCAAACATACAACCAGCGTTTCTCGAGACCAGAATGCAAACAATCGGACAATCTTACGGGCTACCAATACCACTCGAACGAATTTTCACACCCTGCTGACATTTGTCTTGTTAATGAGTAAACTTAGCACATACTCCATATAGTTATATATGTCACTGGAAAGCAAATTTCTCTGGGATTATATATATATATATGTGATTAAATTGGTGGTGGAGTCGACGGGTATAAAATTATTCAAATTTAAATGCTTGTCATCATCGAAAATGAGTCTACATTTTCAAACGTTTATTTTTTCGAGAAGTTCCGAATTTTCCATTCAATTGACAACTTTGCCGAGTAGAACAACCCTTTAACAAAATAAAGGTCCCGTTTTTTTTCAAAATTTGACTCCGGTAGTTTTCTGTGGAATTTTATGTGCTTTTAATTGAAGGAAATGGAATAAAGTGCGATGGCCATGCTTTGAACATTAATATCTCAGCAACAGGAACAACATATAGAAAACTAAAGCACCGCTTTTTTCTTTACCTGGTTCAGAATAAATATGCCAAATTTCGAATGTCCATGATCAATACTTTCTCCTAAATGAATGGTTTAAATTAATAATTACACCTTATATAAGATAGACGAGTTTTGATTGGTTCTTAGCCGGGGCATTTACGGCATGTTCTCATCCACAAATCATTCTCACGCGACTGTCAGGGGCAGCGGGAAATTTGCCTTCCGTTGCCTTGGCAGCGGGGTATTTGCCTAAAAGTATTTGACGAATTATCCCGCCGCCGAATTATCCCCCCTGATGGCGATCTTCGCCGTCTTTTTTGTAAACAAACATGGCAGCGTCCACAGACGACAGATTTGGAGCGTTTGCTGGCGATGAGATCGACTCGTTTCTGAGTAGCAACAATCCTAGAAACAGAAAAGTCGACTAAATTTGCTGTAAAACTACCGAAGGACTACTGTACAGCAAAAGGCAGAGCCATAGACTTTGAAATTCTCCCGGCAAACGAACTTAGTGTGCTACTCAAAGAATTATTAATATGCTTTGTGTGGCAAATAAAGTTCGGTTCTATTTTATATTACTTTGTATCTTTCTGTCTTCATCTATGCTTCTCTTTAGCATATGTGGTGTAATTATACAGATATACCAGGCTTCGGTGGTGTATTTGCGATATATCCCGGTCTCGACCATGGCAAATTTCCCTCGCTAACGCTCGGGGAATTTTCTATGGTCTTGACCAGGATATATCGCAAATACACCCCCGAAACCTGGTATATCTGTATAAAACTGAATAAATCAACTAACATAATAAAGCGATAGACAGATTGGTGCATACTCTCTAAAAAAAGTTGAGTGAAATTTCACTCAAGTAAGAGTGGAAATTGATCCCATTCAATACTTGAGTGAGATTTTCACTCAACTTGAGTTAAATGCACCCAACTTGAGTGACAATCGCTCTAAAAACACAAGAAATTGATCCCACTCAAGTTGAGTGAAAAGTAGCTCAAGTTGAGTGAAAAGTAACTCACGTTTGAGTGAACAGGTACATTTCACTCAAACTTGAATGGAACAGTTCACTCAAGCTTTTTTTAGCGAGTATTGACTGATAGCGATCACCTCTGCAGTGCTGGTGTGACACAATTCTTAATTGCCAGTTTAGAGTGTCTCAACTGCAGCAGACGAACATGCTGCCACTAATAAGATTCCAACAGCTAACTTTACATCTAACCAAATATGTATTCACTAAAATAATCTCATTTGGAGAAAGAATGGATAGACTACTAAAGAAATAGATAGATTACTAAAGAAATGATAGACTACTAATGAATGGACTACTGAAGAATAGACTACTAAAGAATAGATAGACTACTAAAGAAATGTGCAATACATTTTTTTCGTCAATTTTGAGTGAGTGAGTGAGTGAGTAGGATTTAACGTCGTTTTCAACATTGTTTCAGTCATATCACGACGGTGCCTACATGTGCCAGAACACGAGAGTGTCCACAGTTCCTATTATTCTGGACACTGATCAGCCCAGTCAGTACAGCACCCGGTCACCCATCCAAGTATTGACCGAGCTCAATTTTGATCTGCAAGTGGGCTGCAAATCCCAAATGCACTGCCAAACGAGAGAATCTAGCTTCACATCGCTTCGATCAATAGCTTTTTCTCTTTTTCTTCAAAAATACTGGTATGTAAGTAAGTAAGTATAGGGACATTATGTATATTTGACCATTGTCCTATATACCTGGGCAGTCAAATAATTACATCATAACATTAGTCGCTTTCCGTTTGAAACCTCGGCAACTTTGTAAGGTGAACGTTCAAGCCCAAACGGTGTTCTGTGAGTTAATTGTCCCCGGACACACAAGTGTGTATGTGTGTGTGGGGGTGGGGGGTGCGGGGTGCGGGGGGGATGGGGTCTTAGAAATACCGGGCGTCCGTTATTCCGTGATCCCGTTACACATTTCTTGTCCGACCAATAACTCGAGAACTATTGGACCAATCGACCCCAAATGTGTAGAGTGTCTTGACATAGCCGATAGTACGGTTGGGACTGCTTTTCAGTTAACTGGGTGATCCAAAATGGACTCCATCCATCTTGGATTCTCAGCAGTTGGAGGGGGAGAGAGAGAATTGAGGTTTATCGTCGCGTTCATCAATATTTCAGCTATATAGCGACGATCAAACAAAAGTCTAAGTATCCCGACACAAACAAGTTAATAACCCAGCAACCCCGAAGTAATCAACACAACACATTAAAACATGTACATACATTAAAATTAATACAACAAACAGATTTCTCTCAAATAACCTAAAATTCAACCTTCTTTTATTCGACTAAAAAGATCTTCTGAAGTAGATGCTTGATAAAAAGAATCTCTTACAATCTTAAAATATATACAGTTGAGCAGAATATGTTTCACTGTGAGACCTTCGTGGCATGGAATACACCTTGGGATTGGTTCCTTTTTAGTGAATGTTCGTGAGTTAATCGTGCATGGCCGATTCTACATCGCCAGATCATGGCTTGATCGAAACGATTCTGGCTGATCAGGTGAGTACATTGCAAGAATTGGCGACATGTTTAACGTTTCAAAATGAAACATGATTTTGTCCCAACTTTTGGGACATGTAAGTACGCACATATTTCATTTGAAAACGGCTTCATGTTTCAATTTGAAACACGTGTCATCCTCATATGTTTTAGTGATGTCTCAATATGGACATGTCCTCGTTAAACATGTGTCCTTTTGAAACATGTGACATCCTGCACAGTGAAACATGTGTTGTATGTACATCTGAAACAGGTACAATCTGAAACATGTTAAGACTGACTACATGTTTCAAAATGAAACGCCTAAGCCCAAACATGACTTTGTCCCAACTTTTGGGACATGTCACAACCGAAACGTGTCCGAACATGTCTCAAACTTGGAAGTGTTTCAAAATAGTCTATCTCCCATTACATGTTTCATCAGATCGCCAGATCGTCTGTGAAAGAAACAGAAATACACGAAACGTTTATTAAATTCAGCTTGCATCAGTTTTTATTCTTTTATCTTCCATGGAAGTCCAACTCGGGTGTAAAGCAACAATAACGATAGGCTACAGACAGGAACATATACGATAGAGAAGCTTGCTCCTCAGGTTAACAATGAATGTGATCATTCCAGACAGATATATGTTCGGTACATCATAATTCCTGATGTGAATCCATTTATCATTGCGTGCAAATTGTTCATGACAATAATGTGCTCATGTTTTGGTGAATGGTATATTTACATTCAGATATTAACCAATATAATAATTTACTCAAGTTGCCACATCGGTCTGTTGACATGACACAGCCTAATCCAGCACACAGGAAGCAGCTCTCGAAAGGGGTACTATATTGCATACAGATATTGACCATACTTGCAGATTTAGATACATGAATGTCTGTAACTTGAAAATGATTCTATCATTCATTCATCTGCTTGCGGTAAATATCTCAGAGAGAGAGTCGTTGAAATTCCGTTTCGGGAAATGGAATACGGATCGCAGATGATTATTAAGATAACGGAATCCTGGACTCGTCTCGAGTTGTCGCAACAATGGTCACAGCTAGGGAGGAAGGAGAAAAATTGTTTTACACGCCAACAATATTCAATATTTTCATAAAGATAAACAATAATTTTCCCTCTTTCTTCCTGGTTTCATCTTCGCATATCCAAGTCGAACACCACACGTGTTGCCTTGGCTGAACATATAAACACAATATCTGATCAGAATAAGAGTTTGATGATGCCATAGCTCTATAAATATTCCGTGATCCATATTAGGACGAGTGCAATGCATGACCTCTTTAAAATTCAAATTTGATTGACTACTCGAAAGAAATTAACACCAATAAACCACTTGCCATATTTGGATATCTCATAGGCTGACATCAAAGAAAATCCTCGCTGCACTGTGTTGGCAAGCCCATATCTTGATTGGCTATATGACTTTACGTGCGTTTTCTAATTTTTACCAATTTACTCTGTTCAATAGGTAAAGGTAAATGACGGAACATTAGTGTAGTATTTAACTTTAAATGTGAAGATGCCTGCATGGTGTGGTGTCATTTGTGTCACACAATGGCCGAATCCCGCGCAAGGCTGTAATCGTATATAGAACAATCGTATTTTCCAGAAAATATCCAGATGCGCTACACACATTTAAAATACTGGATGTAGCTCTGGTCACACAAAGAACACAGTTGTTGTTTCTTCCAACGCGAGCTCTCAATGATGCTCCGTCAATGCCACTCTTTTTTTCATGGCGACCCTGCTGTGTATTTGTTGGTACATGTATGAATGTTTAACAAGATTACTCTTAACCTTCCCAAACATGATGAGGCGCCATGCCTTCGACCCGAAAACAACAAATTATTAGGAGTTGGCCCTGCTTGATTTTACAGCGTATTTTATTTGAGTCAGTTTGTTCCTATTTGCACACCCTTCCCACAAGAGGATCATTTGCGAATTTAAAGTGACGCTCATGTGGGGTACCAGAAAAATGGTGGTTTACTCTTTTCTTCGAGACTTTTTTTTGTTTTTTTTTGTTGATAAAAGAGTTCATGAACTATTTTATTTCACATCAGATAATTCTTCCCTAATGTACTATGTAGTTTACTTCGGAGAACGCAACACAAATAAACAAAATGGAAAATCTGACAGAAAAATCGACCAAAAAGTCATATTTAGAATATGACGTAACTGTGAAGTGTTCAAGGATTGATTTTTTTTGGATTTTTGCACTTTCTACCGGAGCGGACCCCAATTTTTGGATTTTTGCACTTCTTAGCAGAGCGGACCCCAGTAAAAAAATATTTAGTGGGGAGGAGGCGTCTCTTCCCAGGCCTTGGCAGGCCCCAAACAGTCAAATACCCTAGGCCTCGACATCGGGCCTTACAGACTAGTCTTTTGTGTTAAATGCCGTCATTTTCATCTGACGACAATACAGCTCACCAATCGCCAGTGTACGAGTTGTCACAGCGACACAGCTCACCAGTTACCAATATACGAGTTGTCAGAGCATTTCCATCACAGCTCTCTAGATTTGTATCTAATACCGCTTATGCCGGTGCTAGGGGCCGTGTGGTCATGTCATCCAAGTTGCCACATGAACAGGTACAATAAAAGCGTACCTGAGATACAACACATATCACTAATCGTTAGATTCTTGGTATGTGATTTAGAATAGGTTAACCAGGAGACTATACTGTGAAGCCATGTGACTCTGTCAGTATGTCGGCACCTCTTCCCACTTCCCTTATATGTGTTGTAATTTTTACCTGTATATGGCGAGATTCTGCTGGTGGACGTTTCGTTCCCGAGGCCCGCCCCCTGTACAGACCTTTTGGTCTTTGATATATGTTGGCATTTGTGGGAAGTTGATGCTTGGTCGACATCGGGCCTTACAGACTAGTCTTTTGTGTTAAATGCCGTCATTTTCATCTGACGACGATACAGCTCACCAATCGCCAGTGTACGAGTTGTCACAGCGACACAGCTCACCAATTACCAATATACGAGTTGTCAGAGCATTTCCATCACAGCTCTCTAGATTTGTATCTAATACCGCTTATGCCGGTGCTAGGGGCCGTGTGGTCATGTCATCCAAGTTGCCACATGAACAGGTACAATAAAAGCGTACCTGAGATACAACACATATCCCTAATCGTTAGATTCTTGGTATGTGATTTAGAATAGGTTAACCAGGAGACTATACTGTGAAGCCATGTGACTCTGTCAGTATGTCGGCACCTCTTCCCACTTCCCTTATATGTGTTGTAATATTACGATGCAAGTAATTCAGTTAAATTGGTCGGTCTGATTATTCCCAATACCGACAGATATATTCACGATCGCTAAAGACCAGAAATAATTTTTTGAAAGCCAGTGCTTCCATGCACCAGACAACATTATCCATCTTTTATACTCTGTTCCCTGAGACATGTCGCTAGTGCGACGTGTTTGGGCTTTAATGTTTCAAACAGCTATTCGGGTCATTATAGTGAAACAGCAACGCGATTGAAACATGTCGCAACCCTCAAATAGCTGTATTCTCACGTCTTTGAGACATGTTTTCATGGGAAAACAGGGTGAAACATGTAGCATTACGAAGCATCTCACATGTTACCCATCTCAAAATGAAACGTTAAACATGTAACCACTTTTTGCAGTGTATAGCCTGCAGTTTTTTGAAACACATGAAGTTTTTCCACAGCATCCCATGAAAATTGAAGCAGCTTTCTCGCATATGCACAGCAGAGGGTTTGAAATCGCTTTAAGGCATTCTAACAGGATCCACTTCATTATCTACGGCTGTCTTAGCCATTTCATCAAGTCAGTGTTTCCTTTGATGCCAAGGGTTTGAAATCGCTTTAAGGCATTCTAACAGGATCCACCTCATTATCTACGGCTGTCTTAGCCATTTCATCAAGTCAGTGTTTCCTTTGATGCCAACGTATCTAGGCAACCAATAAAACACAATATCGAGCTATTGACGAAATCTACGCTCATATAATTGTAGAATGTTCAAGATGGTGTGACGAGTTGAAGTTCCACTTTTAATCGTTTGAAGGCATGACAGCGAATCTGAGAATATGACATATTTTTCTCATATAGTAGACCCAATACCTTCTAAAACTGACAATAAAGCTTTGGCTTCGGCGGCGAAAGTCGAACTTTTACCTATAATTCGACATGAAGAAGTTTTGGAACTAAAGATAGCAGCACACGCTACTCTCTCGCCATCTTTAAAACCATCTGTATAAATAGCCGGGTGCGATCTGTATTTTTCTCTCAATAAACCAAATTCTTGTGTATACACTGCAAAAAGAGGTTACATGTTTAACGTTTCATTTTGAGATGGGTAACATGTGAGATGCTTCATAATGCTACATGTTTCACCCTGTTTTCCATGAAAACATGTCTCATAGACGTAAGAATACAGCTATTTGAGGGTTGCGACATGTTTCACTCGCGTTTCCGTTTCACTATAATGACCCGAACAGCTGTTTGAAACATCAAAGCCGAAACACGTATAACCGAGTCGCAAAGGCGACATGTCTCAATGAACACAGTATAAAAGACGGATAATGCTGTCAGATGCATGGAAGCACTGGCTTCCAAAAAATTATTTCTGGTCTTTAGCGATCGTGAATATATCTGTCGGTATTGAGAATAAACTGATAGACCAATTTAACTGAATTATTTGCATCATATATATATAACTCTTCCAGACTTAGGGTATTTGAGGCCTGCCAAGACCTGGGAAGAGACGCCTCCTCCCCACTAAATATTTTTTTACTCCTTGTGTCTAAAAGTCCCCACAATATATCTTGGGGTCCGCTCTGCTAGAAAGTGCAAAAATCAAAAAAATCCAATCCCTGAGCATTTCACAGTTACGGTGCGTCATATTCTAAATATGAATTTTTGGTCGATTTTTTGGTCAGGTTTTCCATTTTGTTTATTTCTGCTACGTTCTCCGAAGTAAACTACATAGTACATTAGGAAAAAATTATCTGATGTCAAATAAAATAGTTCATGCAATCTTTTACCCCCCTCCCCCCCCAAAAAAAACTCGAAGAAACAGATAAAACACCACATTTCTGGTACCCCACATGACCCCCACTTTAAATTTACCAAAAGGGACAAAATGACTCAAATATAATACGCTGTAAAATCACGCAGTGTCAGCTCCAAATAATTTGTTGTTTCGGAGATATAGCGTAGAAAGTTTGGGGTGAGGGCATGATGCCCCGTCATGTTTGGGAGGGTCAAGTTAAACATTCATACCAACAAAATACACAGCATGGTTGCTCTAAAAATAGTGATTTGATGGAGCATCAATGAGAGTTCGCGTTGGAAGAAACAACAACTGTGTTATCTGTGTGGCCAAAGCTACATCCAGTATTTTAAATGTGCGTATAGCGCATCAGGAGATTTTCTGGACATCGCCAATACGATTGCTTTATATACGATTACAGCCTTGCGCGGGATTCGGCCATAGTGTGACACAAAAGATACCAAGCCAGGCATCTTCACATTTCAAGTTAAATACTGTTCCATCATTTACCCTGACCTAATGAATAGAGTAAACTGTTCAAACTGGGAAACGGACGTGATGTCAAATAGCCAATCAAGATAGGAGCTCGCCAACACAGTGCAGCGAGAATTTTCTTTGATGTCAGCCTGTGTGATGTCCAAATATGGCAAGTGGAGGTTGTATTGATGTTAATTTCTTTCGAATAGTCAATCAAATTTGAATTTTAAAGAGGTCATACATTGCACTCCTACTCATATGATCACGGAATATTTATGGAGCTATGACATCGCCAATCTCGTATTCTGTTCAGATATTGTGTTATGTTCAGCCAAGGCAACACGTGTGGTGTTCTACTTGGATATGCGAAGATGAAACCAGGAGGAGAGAGGGGATATTATTTTTCATCTTTGTGGAAATATTGAATATTGTTGGTGTGTGAAACAATGTTCCTCCTTCCTCCCTGACTGTGACCACTGTTGCAAGAACTCGAGACGAGTCTAGGACTCCGTGATTTTAATAATCATCTGCGATCCGTATTCCATTCCCCGAAACGGAATGAAATTTCAACGATTGTATTTACCGCGAGCAGAAAATAAGAAATCATGTTCAAGTTACAGACATTCATGTATCTAAATCAGCAAGTATGGTCGATATCTGTATGTAATATAGTACCCCTGTTGAGAACTGCTTCCTGTGTGCTGGATTAGGCTGCGTCATGTCATGCAACATGTGGCAACTTAAGTAAATTATCATTTTTGTTAAAATCTGAATGTAAATGTACCATTTGGTGTGATCTAGTTCACCAAAACTTGAGCACATTATTGTCATGAACAATCTGCACGCTATGATACATGGGTTAACATCAGAAATTATGATGCACCGAACATGTATCTGTCTAGAATTATCATATTCATTGTTAACCTGAGGAACCAGCTTGTCTGTTATATATGTTTCTGCCTGTAGCCTATGAGTATTGTTGGTTAATACCTGAGTTTGACTGCCATCGAAGATAAGAGAATAAAAACTGATGCATGTTGAATTTAATAAATGTTTCGTATATTTCTGTTTCTTTCACAGGCGATCTGGCGATCTGATGAAACATGTAATGAAAGATAGACTATTTTGAAACACTTCTAAGTTTGAGACATGTTCGGACCTGTTTCGGTTGCGACATTTTGGGACAAAGTCACGTTTGGGCTTAGACGTTTCATTTTGAAACATGTAGTCGGCCGTAACATGTTTCAGATTGAGACATGTGCATACAACACATCTTTCACTGTGCAGGATGTCACATGTTTCAAACGGACACATGTTTAACAACGACATTATAATATTGAGACACCATTAACACATATGAGGATGGCACGTGTTTCAAATTGAAACATGAAGCCGTTTCAAAATGAAATATGTACGTACTCACATGTCCCAAAAGTTGGGACAAAATCATGTTTCATTTTGAGACGTTAAACATGTCGCCAATTTTTACAGTGTACACGAGATGACTCGTGCCCGACTTTTTTGGATCTTGTCCGGAAAAGAATTCGAGAACTATTGAACGACGCATTAAAATCAACCATAGAGATTCCCCGCAGCAGCAGCACCAGTTATGGTGGATGCAATCCACCATACAGGTGCTACCAGTGGGAGACGTGGGACCTCTATGGTGCATTTATTAGTAAATGCGGACATCATCATGAGAGCAAGCTACATAGCAAATTTCTATAATGTTATGTACTACTTTTGTCTAATTGACGTTACATTTCAATTTCCGTATCCTCTTCAATCTTTATTGTCACGCCGAGGTGAGGCAAAGAGTCATTCATTTACTTTGGGAATGATACATTTTTATTTATATTGTAGCTTTCCATCGCCGATTTCGTTTGCGAATACCCTTTTATATTTGTGACAATGAAATATTCTAGGTTGACGTATTCTGAACGCATCTGTCTGATCTAATGTCCGAGTTTTGTGGTGTTGACAGTGTTAAGGCACTGCTCGATGGCTTATCCAGACGCGACGACACGTGGTCAAAGACGCCATTTCGCGCCTTCCACGGCTGAAGATTCCAATTTCCTATTGCATTGGATCAACCTAAGCCGAGATAAAATATACTAATATATTAATCTTGGGTTTAATCAACGATACGCTAAAGTGACATACACTAATTAGTAGTGTCGTACGTTGTACTACCTGGCAATTTCACAACCACCAATGTAGCATTGATTGTCACGACTGAATTGAAAAAGAAAATAATACGCATTGAGTTTCGACATGGATTAGCAGTACTCTTTGTCTTGAAAGCAAAAGCATGCGTTGACATATCATAATGATATATCGATAGATAAGAATCACGTGTTGTATGTGAATGCTTCAGAAAATTAATGTTTACATTAGTTCAAAAAGCTAAATTATACCTGCAGACCAAGTTCAAAGCTTGACATTGCTCTATACCTTACACATTTCGCAGTCAACATACACTAACGATGAATTCGCTGAGTGTTGTACAAACAAATCATGCCAACTACAATATACCAATATTGATCCGTATTTGTGATGCAGGCTTACGTAAAAATGCAAGAGGTTATATTTTCGACGCTGTATTGAACGCGTATGATCGAGATATTTCATCAACAGTAGGGAGCACGTCATCTTTCTTGTGCCCGTTCTATGAGAAAAGTTCATAGCTGTGTTCGTCATGTTCGCAGTAGTGATATAAGCATTTAGTGCGGTGATTGTCGTGACAATAGCAAACAACCTCGTCTTTATCGGCCTCATGTTGAGAAACAAACATCTACAGACAGAGACCAGCTGGATTTTCTTATCCTTGGCTGTTAGTACCTTTCCCATGGGCACCCTTATTCCTCCAGTCAGCGAGTTGTCCTTTATTGGCGTTCCTCTTAGGGGAGCTAAATTCAGTGTAATCCTGATAAGTTGCTCTCTTTGTGTTATGGTCGTGATGCATCCCACCTTCTGGCTCTGCCTTTTGAGAGATACGCTGCAATAGTTTTGCCTCTTTACCACAGGATATGGGTTACAGGAAAAAAATTAAGACTCTGTATCCCGGGATGTTGGCTTATACCGATTACAATATCCAGTTTCCCAATGATCGGTTGGAATGCAGAAAAACGATGACTGGCTTCAAACAGTACACAATACAATGCTTTTAATATACTACCATGTTCATATTTGTACTTCATAGTAACGCCAGTTGTCTTCATCAGCATCATCGTTATAGGGCTACGCTTGTTTATGTTTAAGTGGCAACCAAACGAGCCCGACAAGTGAATGCGATGCGTTCTAATAAACATCCAATATCGGTGAAATTAAGTCATTTGACACAGCGTACAGATATCAGATTTATTTTATTCGCTACAGCGGCCTTTTTCATTGTCACAAACATATCTGTAGTCATTGTCGTTTATTCACGCTGCAACGTTTGGCATGAAATGCCGTACGGTGTTTGGTCCATTCTCATAATACTGATGTATTCACATTCTATGTTCAACCCACTCATATATAGTATGGGCAATCGCAATATACGAAAAGCGTTGTGTGATTGCATCTGCAGAAACATCTGTCTGATAAAAACTTGTCAACAAGACGATTTGGTACATACGATTGCCACTGTTACTAGCGGGGCGAGACGTTTTGGAACGAAGTGACGACTTATTGGCGAAGGTATTCGTGGTAAAGCTGTGACAATGGTTGTTACATTTGTTTCCTTATAAGGTACCTATGCCATAATGCGATTATGAGTTACCACGTCAATTTCGTTTTTCGTCCTGGAAGCTTGTACTTATTATACCTCTTCGTTGCGAATTATCCAGTATGACCAATATGACTTTACCCCGATAAATCAAGTCATGGTAACTTTTTTCCTTGTTACGGCGACTACGATATGGCTGTTATCCCTACGTTTCATGTGCTATTTCGGCTGTTGCAGTAAATATATAAACTGCAATCTGTGAGCCTGTGATGTTGATCCATGGGATATGGCGACCTTGTTGACACTTCTGTGGAGGTGATGTAACTCGTGGGAAGTAATCAAAGTACAACAGTCCATGTTCCTCAGCTTAATCCTTTACCTTGGCGGTAGAGGATGGTGTATGCCGATTCGCAGCTGTTCCCAATAAGGACAGTAACACTTTTGGTATTCCAAAGTGTGTCGAACATTCGTAAGAACATCTTTATTTACATGTTTTTGAATCTATGCGCGCACTCGATCATCCTTGATCTATGTTAGAGCATCCCTGTGCCCTTAGTCACCAAAATGTGTAATCGTGGAAGTTTCCATTATACAATAAAGTGCAGGTGACCACTTACATGTGAAAACTGAACCAATCCTCCCCCAACTCTAACCATCTGGTCTTCATCCTGTCTCGGTCATTGATACCATAATTTATCGTTTTAAAGGGAAACAATATCCGTTAGAAATAAATGTCCGGCTCCGATCTTTTGACGCAGCTGATACATTTTGTGCTGATTTGCTACTCGTCTAAGACATATTTTTCGAAGGGAAAACATA
This sequence comes from Hanleya hanleyi, assembly GCA_036873755.1. Taxonomy (NCBI): domain Eukaryota; kingdom Metazoa; phylum Mollusca; class Polyplacophora; order Lepidopleurida; family Hanleyidae; genus Hanleya; species Hanleya hanleyi. The sequence goes on from JAVTVY010017595.1 coordinate 48,628, forward strand.
TGAAAAGGGACATTGTGTTCCGGGATATTATTTTCTTTCACACCGGTTCAACAGTACATCTTCTAGATTGCTGGGTTGTTGGTTTATTTTTGTTGGAATACTTAGAATTTTGTTTGTTTGTCGCTGTATAGCTGAAATATTGCTGAACGCGATGTTAAACCTTAATTTTCTCTCTCTCTTTCTCTGTTGTATAAATTTTAATGTATGTACGTGCTTTTGGTGAGTTGTGTTGATTACTTCTCGATTGCTGGGTTGTCGACTTGATTTTGTTCAAATACTGATAATTTTGTTTGGTTGTCGCTACATGTGTATAGCTTAAATATTGCTGAACGCGACGTTAAACCTTAATTTTCTCTCTCTCTCTCTGTTGTATAAATTTTAATGTATGTACATGTTTTTGGTGAGTTGTGTTGATTACTTCTAGATTGCTGGGTTGTTGACTTAATTTTGATGAAATACTTGTTTGGTTGTCGCTATATAGCCGAAATATTGCTGAACGCGTCGATAAACCTTAATTCTCTCTCTCCCTCTCATGCTAATATAGATGCAAGTGACAGTTTGGTTACGATTAAAACCGTTGTTCAATTGCAAAACAAACAACAAAGTAGTGCTTCCTAATTCGCGTATAATTTAATACTTCTGATAATCTCGACAGATGCCGTGCGATCTCCGCGAGTTATATGTAGAGGCGCGTATAATCATTGAAAGACCGGATTTGACGGATTTTCAGCCCGCTGTTTACAATATAACCCCCCGTATTTCACACAGATTTGATAAACGGTTGGATATCCAGATATCTAGCACGCTGGGTCCATATCAATCATCTGTGCGAACCAAGTCAAATCAAATCTCAACGGATTTGCCAGGGATGATTTGCGCAGAATATCCGCGTCATATCGAATCAAACGCACTTCGTGCTGAAAGCAGAAACCTGATCTTTTAATTTCAAAGGTAAGGTTAAACCTGTGCATCCATTTCAAAGCTTGCCATTACTTTCTACCTTACATTATTCTCAGTTATCATACGCTGACGCTGAATTTTCTGCGTAAGACAATTTGAGTGTTGTGCAAACAAATCACACGCACTAAAATACACCAATAAATGAAAGCTGCTGTTTGCTGTGAAATGAGTGGACATTATGCTCCATTAAATGATTTGTCTACGCTGGAAACGTTTAAAGATATTAATCCGAAGAACACACAATAGTCACGCTGAGATAAAACTCGTTACGAAAGAGTTCCACATCATATTATCGATGCTAGAGAAAGTATATGATCATGTTATGTAGAAAGCACGGTTATCTTTCGGTAACATCTGGCACCCATCTTATATAGCTGAAATCTTGCTGAACGTGGCGTTGAACCTTAACTCTCTCTCTCTCTCTCCTGTGAGAGGATCGCTGATAACCGTGAAAAATGTTCGCTGTAGTGATTTCAGCATATAGTGCGATAATTGTCGTGACGATAGCAAACAACCTCACCTTTATCGGCCTCATCTTGAAAAACAAACATCTACAGACAGTGACCAACTGGATTCTCTTATCCTTGGCTGTTAATGATTTTCTCATGGGCTCCATCATTGCTCCAGTCAGTGTGTTGTTCTTCATTGGCGTTCCTGTTGGTGGAGCTAAATTATGTATAATCCTGATGAGTTGCTCTTTTTGTGTTATTTGTGTCACTGCGTGCCACCTTCTGGCTCTGTCTTTGGAGAGATACGTTGCGATAGTTTTGCCTCTTTACTACCGGACATGGGTTACAGAAAAGAAAATAAAGGTCAGTATCGTGGGATGCTGGCTCATACCGATTACAATATCCAGTTTCCCAGTGATAGGTTGGAATACAGAAGAACAATGGCTGGCCTCAAACAGTACACAATGCTTTGTTCTTAATATACTACCATGTTCATATTCGTACGTCATGGTAACGCCACTTGTCCTCATTAGCATCCTCGTTGTAGGACTATACCTGTGTATTTTTAAAGTGGCAGCCAGACGAGCCCGACAAGTGAATGCGATGCGTTCTAATAAGGATCCAACATCGGGAAAAGTAAGTCATTGGACAAAGCGAACAGATATCAAATTTATTTTATTCGCTACATCGGCCTTTTTCATTGTCACAAACATGCCTATAGTCATTGCCGTTTATTCACGCTGCAAAGTTTGGCATGAATTTCCGCACGGTGTTTGGTCCATTCTCATAATACTGATGTACTCAAACTCTATGTTCAACCCACTCATATATGGTATGGGCAACCGCAATATACGTAAAGCGTTGTGTCATTGCATCCGCAGAAACATCTGTCTGATAAAAAAATGTTGTCGACAAGACGATTTGGTACATACGATTGCCACTGTTACTAGCCGAGCAAGACGTTTTAGAACGACGTGACGACTTATTGGCGAAGTTATTCGTGGTTCAGCTGTGACAATGGTTGGTACATTTGTTTGCTTATAACGTAACTATGCCATAACGTCATCATGAGTCACCACGTCAAGTTTGTTTTTCGTTCTGACAACATGCACTTATTATGACTCTTATTGTTGAACGCGACGTTAAACCGTAATTCTCTCTCTCTCGTTGCGCATTATCCAGTTCGGAAGTATGACTTTTCCCCCATGATCAGGTTCATGGTAACTTCTTCCTGTGTAAGGACGTCCACGATATGGCTGTTATCTCTACGTTTTATGTGCTATTTCGACTGGTGCAGTAAAGAAATAAACTGCCTTCTTGGAGCCTGTGACGTTGGTCCTTGGGATATGGCGTTCTTGTTTATACTGTTGTGGTCGACCAGCAAAAAAATTGAGCGCAAAGCATACAACCACATAAGCAGACCTTCAACTGAAAATTAATCGTAACATTTCAAGCAGCTTGTGCTGTAAAGTGGGGGGTACTCAGTCGTGGGAAGTAATCAAAGTACTACAGTCTATGTTTCCTCTGCTTCATCCTTTATCTTGGCCGTAGAGGATGGGGTATGTCGATTCGAAGCAGTTCCTAATGAGGACAGTAAGACGTGTGTTATCCTCATGGTTAAATCTTTGTGACAATCGTCTCAAGGTGTGTCTAAAATATCTCTGTTTAACATTCGTAAGAACATTTTAGTTTATTTTGACGCTTCTGAATTAATGCGTACACTCGTTAGACCGTGTCATATATGTCATGCGTGCTCTTAGTGACCAAAATGGGTAATCGTGGAGTGACCCTTTCACATGGATTGCAGGTGACCACTATACAGCTGGGGATCGTTGCACGAAACTTGCGTAAGTTACGACCGACGTAAGGACTTACACCTGCGTTGCGCTCACACTACGCCCGACTCTACATGCGTTTCACGAACTTGACGCAAGGCAGACGTTATTACATATCCATTTACGCAATGCGTAAGTTCTAGATTTTCGCCTCTGCAATAAATATCACTTAGAATTTATGTTTAATTAGTATTGGATACAAAGTTTCGACCAGTGTGCTATAATCATAGCCGACAATGGACTTTGTGAATATTTAATCTCGATAATTACACGTCAGAGCAATCTGCGTTTGAGGCTAAGGATCGTAACTCTTGTATTCGCTCTTTTGTGAAAGGAGGTGCGAAATGCTGCACACTGCCTTTCAGAGATCGTATGCTAGGGAGAGAAAAAGAAAAAGAACGACCATTTTCTGACTCCAAAAGTATTGTACATTTTATAAGATACATAAAATTTGACAACTACGTCATTAGATTATTCTACTACAGGCATGGTTATATGCAACCGAAGTTGCGCTCACGCTAAGCATACTCTCTGGCAGACTTAAAGTTACGCAATAACTTACGGCTTTGCGTAACTTTAAAGGCTTTGTGACACGGGTCGGCGTAGCTACGCTCACGCTAAGTATGACTTACGCACGAACTTAGGCTTACGCACAGTTCGTGCAACGGTCCCCAGAAATCTGAGCCAATCCTTCGACAAATCTACCCGTCTGCTCTTCATCCTCTTCAAGAAATTGATGTAATGATTTGTTATGTTAATTTCCGTCGGTGTAAAAAAAAAATTAAATAAATAAATAAAAATGTCCCGTATGAATAAATGTCCGATGTCGTATCGTCGGAACTCTTAGGATAACCCTGGCCTGTCATCAGAGGTCCGCCCGTCCTCAGAGTTCGTAACCCCGTATCCTGACAGTTTCGCCTGTCCTCGGAGTGCCACTGGGAGCTTGCCAGTATTTGTTTTCGTCCTGAACAACATAAATGCAATAAATTCGTTCAGATAATTAAGTACCACACGCGGGCAACGATTTGGTGTAAGACTCATGAAATATAATTGACAAAGGATCTGCTGCAAGTTGTATTGTTAGTCTTTTGTCCAGGATATTACCTTTTCAATGGGAGGTCTTACACCAAAGCCTTGCTCACACGCGTGATGGTATATTCTACTGGAGCCAGCACTACAAGGCCGCATTTTAAATTGAACCGCTGACTCTGCAGAGAGGGCTATCCTCACTCACAGTGGAAATCACACCCCAAGTCCTGGGTAGATCTAATTGAGCCAGTAACTTCCGAGTAAAATCAGCATTCAAGAGCAGAAATATTGAACCAAAATTAATTCCAAGTATCCGGTCTCTGGTAAATCAAAATGGCAACATTTACAACCTTGACAAATCATAGTAGTGAAGGCCTATATATCTACGGGGTCATGGATTTACAACTTAAATTCACTATTGTCATTTTATCTTTAAAATTTTGGTTCAAGCTTACCTTGTTTACAATTCGTTTCACTATTAGCCTAGTAACTACAAATATCCATTTTATTTAGAAACAGTTTGAATATTCTTCCGTGAAATAAATACTTTAATGCAGAAACATACTTTAATGATAACACTTATGGATTTTGGTTTATACAACTTTTATTACACAAAGTCATGGTAAGACAGTGCGCTATGCTCATGGGTGTGTCCCTGGAATAAATCGCTTTAACAGAAAACGTTGCGGTTTCAAATAAATATAACAATTATTCGTTACAGAAAGCATTGCAATACTATGGGTATATATTTCTGATGCAGCTTGCCGGTTGCAGTGGTGTAATTCTATATTACAATAGCTTGATAAAACGAAAGAACAAAAGTAAGAGTTATACTAACAGGGTGTCGTCAGCTGTGATCAGTGTCTGCGCGAGTTGGTGGGTAAGCATTGAACAAATTAAAGGCCGCAGCCTGCATCAATCGATTCCTTTTGTTTCCTCAATATATCTCTCAATAAAATAGATTTTAATTCTGACCTGGCGCTTTCTAATGATATTAAGTTGATTTGCTTTCCATAATAGCCATTACATTATTGACAAAATTGGAAATCGGGCAGCCACTGACAATTTGAAAGTTTCGTTTTGTTATCGTTCAATTTCAGTATTGCCTACAACTTGGCAAGCTTATGTTTTATTGATAGTGACAGATTTCATTGAAGTAATTCATGATATGCTGTGACATGTACCAAAACGTGTGTCTGATCGAACATTTTTATCACTGTACAATGAATATAGGGCCCACATTCTGGGCTATATCTCAAGTACAACGAAAACCTGAACAAAGGACCTACACTGGGTCTATTCAACCAGGACTAATTTTCAGACAACAGTTAATTTCAATCAAGTTCAACCTATAACCCTTCTCAACAGCCCGGTCCGTCTACCAGAACAAAAGATTGATTAGATAATTTTGGATTTAAAATCCTTACCTCGCCGACGTATAAATTGATAATTCTATAACACTTGTGTCAATGACATCAAACTAACCTTGGATTTATTTAAGAAATAATGTTTTCATAAGCGTGCTAAATCGTTAATTTACACACGGTTAGTGTGGGAAAGTTAATATTTTAGGGCAAGGGCGAATCTATTGCACTACTCAAATTGACTATTAACAACGATTACAATGAAAGATTGAAAAATATGGTAAACGTTAACAACCTTTCTTCGTTTTGTTGAAATGTGCCGTCCGCCTCAGTTGGCAGGGTGTCAATATCATTGGACGAGTTTATGTGGTCTCTCAGAAGGGGGAGTAGTGAAACGTAAATGCAACAAGCCTATTTGTGTGGCATTATTAATCAACCACGACGGAACCGACAGTTAAACTTGAGATGGAACCAACAGTTAAAATTTACGTCTTTAATAAATATTAATTACAGCTTTTTCTCAAACAATGAAAAATGTCGGCAGTATTTATTTAACTAGGAAGGAAATTTATGTTCACGGTTCTATTAGAAACATTGGCATTTTGGAAAAAAACCCTGCCAAGAACAGATGTGAAATTACAAACATTTGATGTTGTTTGTAATTTCTGTGGCCTGTAACCGACATCACATCAATGATAGACACACCCACCTGAAGCAGAACCGTGGCAGTTGTTGATCTCAAGCAATGATTGGCGTAACGGGTAATCTTTAGATGTATTTATTTATAAGACTTGATTATAATATAGAACGAATGTGATACATTTAAATATCCGTATTTCCTATTGTGTTTGCCTGCCAGATCTCTTAATTTCTCATCGTCAGCGGAGAAAAATATACCTTCGTTCAGCTGGTCACACTCGTGTTGTGTCTCATTTAAAACAGCAAGAAGATATTCATCACCTGCGTCTCTCATGAACTTTTCGATCTCCGCTTCTCTAGATAATTCATATCTGAAAGCACGTCTTGTTTCTCCTGTTGATCTGTTTCTTGTGTACACTCGTATGTCCCAATTGGTTTGTAAATATCTGCGATTATACATTTTCTGCCGTAAAAATAAAATAAAGTTCCTACTTGCAGGGTATCCATTCTATTTTTTTATTCGATTGTACATGCAGGCAGACGAGACTTTGTCCTGCCTTTCATTACCCGCCCTGTGAAATGGATTCTCCCGAGCGAACACCTGTGCGTGTCAAGATCACGGGTGTAGATTTCATACGTCACAAAGTTCTTACCCGTGCTAAATCATGTAATAGATGCACTGTTATCAGTGTGTAATAGGTGTAAGTGTTATAGAATACAGGTTTTAGCACGGTTATTTGAAATCAACACGTGTCAGGTGCAGGTGTTCATTGAGAGATTCCATTTCACATGTCGGATGAGGAAAGAGACTACTGCTTCCATACAAGTATCAATCAAATAAAACAAATAAATTACAAGATGAAATTTCTTTCTCAAGTTTAAGGGAGTAGAAGACGTTCATTTTTCTGTTCTTATGGGGCTACAACACGGTGATCTGTGGAATTATTCAAAATAAGCTGGATTTCCTAACGAAAGTACCTAGACATCTAAAAATGGGATATAAATCAACAAACGACACAAAAGAACCATTTATGCGTTTTACTGGTGGTTCGATAGTGTGATAGGACTGACCAAAATGCTGGCATTTTAGATTCAACGGTAGGAAGCTGCAAAGTGCTACCGATGTTGAAAATTATGCCCCTGACATCCTCCAAAATTCACTCTTAGTCAATTTCAACAACAAGGAAACTTGTAAATGATTAATAAATGAATCTCTAATAATATATCATACCACCATCCCGAATCCCCGCCCCATCCCCTCCAGGAAATAGGACTGGAAAGGCTCAGTTTATCTGTTATACTGTTAATATTTTCTAAAAATGTATGTCGTACCCCGATTTTTATTACATATTCAACAACAACTTTATGTGTTTAGTATTATACAGCAAAACGGAGAAAATTTGACCTTGGGAAGTTTAATTTATTGAACATCAAGCAAGAAAAAAAAAGTTGTCCTATGTATTCGATGTTTTGGCTTTTAAGTGGTATACGTGCATTTGGCGGCCATATTTTTTTAATGAGTATGATGATTCCTCATTAATTTCATGGATCATCTTCTCTTAACCTGAAGAAAGAATACTGAAATTTGAAAAAACCCATTCAACCTCTAGAAATGAACGTCCTCTACTTCCTTAACTGTTGTTTACATCGTGAAATTGGGTAACAAATCGACACAATAGACATATATCCACCAAAGTTCCGTATCAATATCACTCCCCATCTGAGAGACCACACAAACTCGTCCACTGACATTGGCACGATGCCAACCGAGACGGGAGCACCAGTGGACGAGTTTATCAGAGAAAAGGGAGAAAAGGTTGTCAAAGTTTAAAACATACTATCAAGCTTTCATTATAATCTGTGTTGATAATCAATTTTGGTAGTGCAATAGAATAGAAATAATGTTTTCATAGGCGTACTCAGTGGTTATTTTACGCACGGTTATAAATTTTAGGGCGCGGGCTTTGCCTTTGCCCTAAAATATAAATTTTCCATCACTAACCGTGCGTAAAATAACCATTGAGCACGCCTATGAAAACATTATTTCTTAATCTTATCTTTTTAAATCCAGTCTCAAGCATATTATACGTTGTTATAGCCCAGCACATGTCCAAATCTAACATTTTGGTCATCATAATGAATAATTTCCATATAACTTTCCATCATATTGAATGCATTCAACATATATCAAATTAAAAAATAATGTTTTCATAGGCGGGTTCAATATTTATTTTAAGCACCGTTACTGTGGAAAAGTTTGTAAATTTTAGGGCGCGGGCAAATGATAGTGTCAGCTTTGTGGAAATTACGTGAATATATATTTTCTTGTGTCGCCTTGTTAATCAATTTCACGATGGAAACAACAGTTAAACTTGAGAAAGAAATCTCATCTTGTCATTTATTTGTTTGCTTTATTCGGCTGTTACTTGTATGAAATCAGACGTCCCTTTTCTCATCCGACATGTGAAATGGAATCAACCAATGAACACCTGTACTTTTCGAGTGTTGTTTTCACATAACGGTGCAAAAACGTGTAATAAATGCACGGTTAGCTCCATGTTATTGACACAGGTGTTATAGAATATCACGATCGGTTGCATGTCCGATTAGGCCATCCCGCGATTTAAAATTTGCTCTTTTCTAGATGACATCTTTCTTCTTTTGTTTTTGTTTTAATTGAAAAATGTTGGCTCCACAACACAACGGTAAAATAGCACGAGCCTGATATTTACATCCTTAGCAGAGTAGATTGATCTGCGCTTGAGTGTTATCGTCGCCTTCGCTCAATGATATAATTGAATTTTGCGCCAAATTTGACATTTGAGAGATATTTCATATTTTTATTTGAACGGACCTATTTACATATGGTTCACATTTGTCCAACCTTAAAAAAAACACACGGCGTCTTATTAAAAAAATACTTTCTAAATGTTATAAACTCTGGAAGCAACAGTTCACGGCATGAACGTTTCTCCGTGAACTGAAGGGGCACATTCACACTGAGACTACACATTATGTTATTTTCTTCCAGTCTTCAGGTGCGTATCACATCTCAACTCTTCGTATATAATCGCTTTTTCTAAACATCCTCGGCCCTGCAGGACTGTGGATGTCCACATCGACAGATCTGAGAGAGTAGCCATACAGTGGAGTTTACAACACCATCACAATGGACGCTTTTTGCTAGATAGTCTGAAACACGGCATGTTGAAACGAAGTTCTTATTATTGGCTACAGCTACATGATGCGAGGTCAAAAACTAAAAATCCTTAAAACCTCTTGTCTATACGTTCAAGTGCCTAGGCCAAAACTCATCGTATTCAACAAACACGTGTATGCTGCAATCAAGCCTGTCCCCAGAATTCCGACCGGAACTATGAGGACAGGCCTGCGTTATCCTCAGAATTTCGACTGAAACTCTTTTACCCCGGAACTATGAGGATACGATACAGGCTCCTATCTTTCAACCTAGCTGATACATGGCATATTAGGTACAATTAGTGCTTCTAAAATCACATAGTACATTGCACGGGTGACGTCTCAAGGTCAATAATTATGTCGATGTTACCACATCCCGGCAGGTAACGTCCATGTCTCGGCCATTCATGAGATATCAGTCCAAGAAGTGTAAAATGTGGTACGAACGCAGTATTGGTTCAACATCTGGGTGCACCAAACCAATGTGCACTCACTGTAAGTATGCTTGTGCATACACAAGAAAGGCCAGGAAAAGAAAAATACTGGAAACACCAACAAGAAAATATCGACGAACACAAATAGGTAGTAATTATGGATTGAACAAGCTTACCCCCGAAAGTAAATCATTCCGACTACAACGCTTGAGAAACTCTAGACACCAAGCAAAGAGGAAAGTTAGAAGATTAGAGAAATTAATGAAAGAAAAAGATATAACATTATCTGTTGGACAGTCAAATGAATTGTCTCAGATCGTAAATAAAATCAATAAAAACTTCAAAGATGATTTGGATGAACTGATCAATATCGCGACCACCAGTGTGGACAATCAGAAATTATTACGTCAGAGATGGGAATTAGATTCAGCCAGAATCCTTTTTTTAAGGACCAAGCTCAAAATAAAACCGGAGACCGGAAGAACAAGTGGTCCTCTGTTACATACAGAATGGCATTGGCAGTATACTGAAAAACTTTCACATACTGCAGCTGCCAAGTATTCGTTCTTTGCAGACCAGAACCTCAGAGTTTTTAGACAATCCTGGTATTAATCATGAATCTTTACAAAAACAGTCGGCCGAGTACAAGAGAATGAAGGAAGAAAAGGCAAAGATCGGTGAGAAAGTGCCTTTCGGTGAAGGTGTTCTGATTTTTGATGAGGTCAAAGTGATAGACAAAATAATGTGGAACAGCAAGAACCATGAATTTGAAGGACATTTTTAGCGAGAGCAAAGGTACTGATCAAACTCCAAAACCAGCTCAATACATGCTCCAGTTTTTGTGGCGAGATCTAGCCTGTAACTTTGACGTCATGGGACCGTATTTCTCCTGTCAGGATTCGCTTGAACATAAATTTATGCTAGGATGTGTTCTAGAAACCATGAGAGTATTCCAAGCCTATGGTTTTTCTGTTAAATGTTTGGTTTGTGATGGAGCAAGTGAGAACCTTGCTTTGATTAAGACAACCCTAGGTCATACCGGTGTATTCAGTTATAAAACAAATGATGATGGAACAAGGGATTTCATGATCAATCCTTCTTTTGAGAACCCCTTCTTGTATGGTTCAAAATGCCACTGGACTATATGTCCTTCTCACCAGCTGAAGAACATGATAAATACCCTATTTTCGTCTCGAGAAATGGGACCGAAGATGTTTAATCGCACCAAAAATGATTTTGGTTGGAAGCAGATAAAGGACATGAAAAGCAGGGAGGATAATCGCTACAAACAGGGAAATGCGATTTGTTCCTGGTCTGTTGGAATCATATATTGTTAGAGATTCCTGGACAAAACTCAATGTCAAACCCGCAAAAATAATGCAACAAGAGGCTGTTCTAGCAGAACTGTATGATTATAGTGTGTCAGGAGCTCCAGATGCAGGTTCCACATTGAACACTTACCATTTTCTCCGCGCTTGCAACCAACTATTTGAAAATGGTTTCTTGTCAAAGGCTAAGGTTGATTCTCTCAATAGCAATGTGTTAGAATCTATTCGGAGTGGGTATAATCATTTTGAAGACTGGATAAAGGAGGTCATAGAAGCTGACCCAGATTTCAAGCCAAATAAATCCACACAAAAGCAATTCCTGGCTTGGCAAACCTGGGATTTACTCAGAATTTGTGTGTATGGTATACAAAATCTTGCAGAAGACTTCTTGAGTAACCATGAGGGCTACTACTTGGTATTATCTCGTATCAACGGTAGTGTTGTAGAAAGTCTCTTTTCCCAATTTAAGTATGCAACAGGAAGCAAACTATCCTCTGTAAATTATAGCCAAGCTCGAAGGAGTGTAATGCTGAAAGCCAATGTTACTGGCTCTTCTTCCTCAAATAAAGATTACCGCAATGTACCTTTGTACATTAGAGAACGAAATATGTAACTAACTTGTAAATTAATGATCAGGTCACAGTTAAGTGACATGATGGAGAATGACTACGGTAATTCCTCTCAGATTAACCTATTAGTTTGCAAGTGCCCTAGATCCCAAGGTAACAATGTCTATATTCATATCTGTATTGGGTTCATGGGATGTTGAATGAATCAGAAGCCATTGGCTGATTGAATTATTTTTATCACGGAATTATCTGGGCATTGGGCAGACAAACTGCTGGATTTCCGATACAATAGATTTGCCTCGATAGCAGGAGCATTGACACGTGAATGTGTAGTTCCAAGTTTATTCTCTCGTTCCTATGTCTACCAAATAGGAAATATTTTTAATCAATTGTAACTGGACTATTGTTGACCTGAAATTGTCAAGTGTTGTCATCAATGCAAGCATAATGGTCCTTTCTTCGATGTAATAATTTGACACTGTGAATGAAAAAAATACATGCCGGGAGATCCGTGTCGATGCACCTGCCATAGCTGTCGGGGGGCAAATCTGGTGTCTGAGGATTGACTTCAATTCCATGATTGAGAGTCCACATTCGTTTCCTGTCAATCATTCATACTGAAGAAATGAAATAAAGAATAAAACTTTATGTAATGGAAGAAATACTTGGTTGCCTTTATTTATCATTTTTTTAATGTGTCAGGACACACCAAATGCATTTGGTGTGAACTCGACTTGCAGCTGAGCACAATTTGTGTATGTGGTTGTCATGGTAACCAAATCAACGGGTTCTCCGTTCAGAAACAGTTGATGTCTGTGCTAAAGGATAAGTTACTTTTACATATAAAATACTCCTTTGTGTATGATGGTATTAAATGAACCTGATCCTTCTTTTTGACTCAAAACCTGCCAAATTGATCGAAATGTGCTTTTTCTTACAACTGAAAATCCAATAATGTACCAACATACTAGGCTCGGATGTACATGTTGATCGGACAATGTTCAATTTTTATACAACTGAGCAGCACAAGTTTTTTTAGGCTGATATTTCACTAAAGCGAGTGCCTATGCATGCTATATAAGGAGATGTGTTGCCTACTGAATTTGTCATGTGCATACAGAGAATTAAGTTTTAACGTCCGGTTCAATATTTCAGCAATATAGCTACGATCAAACAAAATTCTTACTTTAGTATGCACACAAAACAAGTGCCAACAATCTAACAATCTAAAACATATTTAAATTTGTACATACATTAAAATTTATACAACAACCCGATTTCTCTCAAATAACCTAAAATTGAATCTTCTCTTACTCGACTAAAAAGATCTTCCGAAGTAGCTGCTCGATAAAAAGAATCTCTTACATTACAATCTTAAAATCTAGTCAGTCAAAATTTGTTTCACTCTGAAATTCTTGGAAATACACCTCGCGCAGTGATCAATGCATATAGAGTTCAAATGAGCCCTCGTTAATACACTTGTCCCTCATTATAATGCTTAACTTGGAGGACAAATTTAAGGGAGTCCTCGTAGCAGCTACATAACCTATTAGATTTATATACTGGGGGACATGTAAAGTGTCCATGCTATACTGATTCATTAAATGAACTATGTTGTAGTGAGGAAAAAGTACTTCGAGCAAAACATAATACTAATTCGATATGGTGTACTCTACATCAATGTAACCATCACTCACTTCTGATAAGTTTTTATCAAGGTAAGGACCAGGCAGATGAACATTGATGACTTTAGTAAACCACCCCCTCCCCCCGGCCCCCCCAAACACTTCTGATAAGTTTTTATCAAGGTAAGGACCAGGCAGATAACATTGATGACTTTAGTAAACTACCCCCCAACACTTCTGATAAGTTTTTATCAAGGTAAGGACCAGGCAGATGAACATTGATGACTTTAGTAAACTACCCCCACACTGAGTTTTTATCACAGTATTAAAGGCCCAGGAAGACAAATATTGACTTGTTCAACCCCCTCCCTCCCCCTCCTCCACCACCAGTCACTTCTGATATATGTTTATATCACAGTAAGGACCAGGCAGAGAAATATTGATGATGTTGGTCACCCCTCCCCCCCCCCCAACCATCACTCACTTCTGATAACTTTTTATCACAGTAAGGACCACACGGACCAATATGTTGATGACAACTCCTCACCTCGCCCCCCCCCCCCTTCCACCACCCCTTTTGATATGCTTTTATCACAGCGAGGACCATGATGCAGACAAATATTGATGACTTTGGTCAACTTCCCAAATAATCACTCACCTTTGATAAGTTTTTATCACGGTAAAGGTCCAGCCAGACAGAAATATTGATGACTTTGGTACTCCCCGACTTCGGTTAACCATACCTCGCAACCACCACTTACTCCTGATAACTTTTTATCACAGTAAGGACCAGACAGACCAATATGTTGATGACAACTCCTCACCTCCCCCCCCCCTTCCACCACCCCTTTTGATATGTTTTTATCACAGCGAGGACCATGATGCAGACAAATATTGATGACTTTGGTCAACTTCCCCCCCCCCCCAACCCCCCTCCCTAAACACCCCTCACCTCTGATAAGTTTTTATCACAGTAAGGTCCAGCCAGACAAATATTGATGACTTTGGTACTCCCCCCCCCCGACTTCGGTCAACTCCCTCCCCCCTCCCGCAACCACCACTTACTCCTGATAACTTTTTATCACAGTAAGGACCAGACAGACCAATATTGATGACAACTCCCCACCTCCCCCTCCCACCCCTCAACACCACTACTCACTCCTGATAAGTTTTTATCAAAGTAAGGACCAGGCAGAGGAATATTGACGACTTTGGTCAACTAGCCCCCCAGTTGACAGTTCGCATAAGAACACCAAATAATTATTCGACGTATTCTGACAACAGTTTTGTCCGTATTCTCTTCCTTTTTGGTCTAGAGTTTCCAACAACAGGAGGTGTACATGTACTGCTTTTGCTGTGGTGAGTTTCATCTGATGGTTCTACAGGTCTCGCCGGATTAATATGAACATTCGGTTCCATCTGCATTGGACGATTCGACCCTTTCACCTTGGAAATTCTGGCATTTACTGGCTGCTTTCCCCTTCCTTGCCTTACAGCTGCAGTGTCTAATGTTTTGACAGTCCGTTTACCCTTGGACGGTGCATCTTTCTTCACTGTTGACCGCTTTTGTCTCCCTTTACCCTTTGCGGCTGCAGTGAGAGCAAATAACTTGTCACGAAGTGTCTGGCCACCTTTGGTTAAGCGTTTCCCAACCTTCTTGGCCTGCATTTGTGTATGTGCTGAAATGAACTCCGCCAGTCTGGCATGTGCAAGTTTCCGGACCCACTCATCGAAAAACATCTTTTGTTGATCTGAAGGGACATTAGGGATAATAACATTGCTTGCCCGTTTGAAGGACTCCCAAATGAACACTGTATTCCGTACTTCTGCCATACAAACCTGGAAAACATAATAGATGTAGGATCAGGAGCATGAGGGTAAAATTTCACTTTCTGTGCGCAAATAGGTAAGATTTTAATATGTGGAGATATCCTGTTTTTCTGTTATAAAGCTGCCCAAACAGCCATTAAAATGGTGATCGCCCATTACCTTTTATTTGGTGATAAATGCCTGTTCACCCCTCTTCAAAGGACAGGTGACTATCATTGTATCACTTTTTTCAGAATCACCCTATAAAGGTAGATGACCTAAAAATTGTACCCATTGCCCACCACTATCAAAAGGTGATGGTCATCAATAATTAAAGGTGATGATGGAATAAGGTAAATGGCTCTGAACTCATCAAATTTTTTGGGGGAAAGCCAAGCTTTAAATCTCAACTACTGTGTGCAAACAGTGAGGCTGAATAAAGTTCAAATGTATATATTTTGAGACCCCAAACCCCTTACAAGGCGTAGATCGTGGTGGGGAAACAAGCTCTTGAAATATTGGCCAAGTTGTTATCTCTTCAGCAGTTTCATCAGTTCACCCGTCCGCCATGTTGCCTCTTATTCAATTTAAATGTACCTGTCCCTCTCGACTCGTCAACTACATGTATTTTCAAACAGTTTGATAGCTGTGATGAGCTGATGTCTTCAAACATCCATGGCCGATTAAATTTCAACTGTTTACCACCATCATCTTCATACAGGTCACGTGATCAGCATGTTTCACACGACCTGTATGATGCGGATACCAATGAAAATTCTGTCAGCCGTTGCTGTTTGAAGACTGATTGCAGCCACATCAGCTCCTCATGGCCATCAAACTCGATAAAAATAGGGGACAGAGAGTGAGGAGGGGTTGTTTTATTGTCTGATAGAGCTGTATGGCCCAGAGAGCTTAGTGACCCCAAACTGTACATGTAAATTAAATAAGAGGGAGCATGGCGTAGTGATGGAATAAATGACGACCTGATAGCTTGGCTATTGGAATATTTAAAAAAAAAAAAAACGAATTTGTGTTAGATAATTTAATTGTGCATAGTGCTTGCTGGAAACATCCTTGCTTTGACTACAGAGCAGGGGCGCTCTCAACTGAAACGTGCGATGCCATTTGTGCCAAATAAATATGTGAATAATCATAGCACAGAAATCGACATGGACAAAGTCCTCACCATGAAGGTGAAACAAGAACTTTGCACCTTTAGAAGTATGGAATATTGAGTGTCCGTGTGCCCCTTTTCTAACTGGTCAAAGCAGGGATGTTCGCCAGACTCTCAGTTTACCTTCAACATTCCTCTTCCAAATCGCTTATAACTCTCTTCAGTTGCATATTTCATGACAATATTATTGACATTCCGAAGGAAAAGCAGTAGGCTCATTTTCGGTATAAACAGGCCCCCTCGATCTCGGATTCGGATACCCACAGGTAAATTACTTCTTGACTTCTCTGTCTGGGACATTCTCAATGAGAATGTCATGTCATACATCTGCTGAGCCCTGTTTCGCTGCTCTACTGTTAACGATTTGTTCACTTTTCTCCGTTTACTGACCTTCCATATTTCCCCTAGACACCCCCCACCAAGTGATAACAATCCTCGTGTTGTTTCTGGTGTAGTGCTGTTCGAGGAAGTCGCGCTAGGGTTTGTTTGTCCACTGGAGCTGGCGCTGGCTTCTACATGTGGATCTGCAGATGATGATGCACCCGCTGTAACACTCCCCGACACGTTTTGCCCGTACGTGAACACGCTATGGCACAAGAAATTGTAGATGTTAGTTTTATCAACTGAACTGAAGCTCTCATTCTTCATTATTTCACTGCTCCCACATATCTGCCCAACTCGTGTAAAAAAGTCGAATGTAAATGTTGAGTACCTTTTCTTTTTTGCCAATTCCTGCTTGCGCGCGGTCTCGTACTGGTGTATAATCATTTTGACAGTTCTGAGAATAGTGCCACTGTTTGTCATAGTGTCCCACGCTTGTTTTCTTTGTGTATTCTCTATGATATGCAGTTCACACTTTAACAATTCTTCAACTTTCCGCATTACAAGATCTAATCGCATCTCGAACATCCCTCGCTTATTTTCTTCACTGTTCACTGGGCGCCGCCATATTGTCAAGATGCTGCAGACCGATAGAGGGCGCTTGACATACTGGCTAAAAGCGAGTTCCCGCCCGACCGACAGGTGGCGTTAGTAAATGACGTAATTTAAAACGGCGCCTTGCAGGGGACAATGCCTCAGCTAACCACTATATGGAGCTTGCATATATATGTTCAGGTCAACTTACTTGTAGCTATGAAAGGAAGTTTTAACGGTGAACTACACAACAAGAAGTGGCCTTTCAACAAAGTCCTGACCTTTGATAGACTGATAGAGCATAGTGACACGACTGCCTTTGTAACACACACCAGTAAAGTGGAAAATGCAAATGGAGACACCACCTTCATCGGCAAGTGAGTATGATACTTAAAATCTGCCCATTTTAATTAATCATCTACTTCGGAGCGTGTCAAAAATCAGTAGTTAACTCTGCATCAGTTTTCTTTTTTGCAGCGTGTAGAATAGACTGCACTCTACAAAATGACCACGATTTCTTCGTGATATTTATAATATATCACACTTGAAATAACTGTGTAATTCTCTCCATATAAAGCTCCAGTACAGTTGTTTCATTTATCGGGACTCGATTACATAGGGAGACGTCATAACGTATCCATGCTCACGGGCAAAAAATGTCATTGATGCCGTAAAAAATAATAACAGGCGGTCCGTGGGATTGTCGATTACATTCAAATGCCCAATTCTAAAGTGGTTTACTTGTAACTACTTGTAACAGAGCAGATCTAATGCTGCCATTTTATAGTGAAACTATCCCTGAAATACCATGCCGTAGGCAGACATGACACCCCACTCAGTCACATTATACTGACACTGATCGAACCAGTCCTTGTTCTAACCTCTTAATACTGAGCGTAAGCGAGGAAGCAACAAGTTCCATTTGTTAAGTTTTTGGTATGATCCGGCCTGGGATTGAGCCCAGTACCTACCGCTTACGAGACCGACGCTCTAATCATTAGGCCACCACAGTGCTAGAATACGAGCTTATATAGGCCTTAGTGCCAGGGTTTACAGAAACAGGTAATAACAGTAAAGGCATGTTTGAAGATGATATATTCAATGATTTGTCATCCTCGATTGGGTACATAATTCAGTCTCGTGCCTTGTCAAATTGTCTTGCCTGATTTCCTTCCTGTCACTAAGTCTTGTGTTCAGTACACTCAGTTCACATGTCGCCTGTATGGGCCACACAGTCTGCCTGACAATAAGACAACGAGCTCGACAATCAGTCCAATAACTGTGAGGAGGCCTTCTTCAGAAATCAATGGACGATAGAATTTTCCAGGTATACCGCCATTTTATTCGTACGAGTCGCGTGATTATCAGGCTACAATTCCTTTCGGATTACTCGACTTTAGTGACTAGAACTACGTTCCACACCTCCACCGTTCATTAAAGTACTTTGTGTGAAGTAAATGCGCTTTAAATAATTAGTTTGCCTGTGTTCTCCAGAAGAGGGCGCCACATGTCGAAAACCTCGTATCGTTTGGGGGTGTAACAGTTTACACGCCTGCG
>JAVTVY010017596.1:0-59824 GCA_036873755.1 Hanleya hanleyi
CTTAGTTATAGGATTTGTAATTATATTGTCGTTTTGTATATTTTATCGTTTTTCGATAATTTCCGCATTTCCAAACAAGACGAAAATTTGTACTTGGTATAAGTACAGCGAATGTGGAAACTAATGGCTCATGAAGAATACTAGATTGGCCTTTTTTCACTTTTGCGCTGCCTCGAAGCTGTTACTAGTAACTAAGGAATCAGTCGAAGCCGTTTAACCCCTGCGTGCTAATAGCTAATTGATCTTCAATACGCGTGGGGTTCTTGACGGGCATCGGTATTAACCCTATTATATACGCTGACGAGTGAGTGAACAGGGTTTAACGTCGCTTTCAAAAAATTTTCAGCTATATCACGACGGGGAAGGGAAGGGAGGTGAGTGGGAGGGGTGTGGTTAACTACTTGTAACCGAGCAGATTTAATGCTGCCATTTTATACTGCTGTCCCACCGAAATATCATGCCGTAGGCAAACATGACACCCCACTCAGTCACATTATACTGACACCGTCCTTGTTCTATCCTCTTAATACTGAGCGTAAGCGAGGAAGCAACAAGTTCCATTTTTCAAGTCTTTGGTATGACACGGCCAGGGATTGAACCCAGTACCTAGCGCTTACGAATATCAACAGTTTATTTTATTCTAATTACGTTATACTAACTTAAAACCTAAAAAGTTTGAGATCAAGTAAGCGTATCATGCTATAATAAATGATCTCGATAATGAAAACGAGGAACGGTGAGCGCAACAGTACAATCCACACTGGTGGTTCCCACAGTATACGCCATGGTTCTTTCATAATTTGAGAGCGGTACGTTTGATGATACAAGCATAGTGCAACCGGTTCCTCATGAGCCATTAGTTTCCACATTCGTTGTACTTATACCAAGTTCCCTGCAAATTTTTGTATCGTTTGGAAATAAGGAAATTATCGAAAAAAACGATAAAATATACAAAACGACAATATAATTCTAAATCCTATAACTAAGCTATGAATGATCATATTCTGATCAATGAAATATGCTCATATTCAGTATGATTTCAAATTGCCTAATATTTGTGTTGCGCATAATTAATACATCGTTATTGCGCATGTTTTATTTCAACTTCTGTTGATGTTTTTATGCGGCAAATAGCAACCAGCGACTTGGCCGGCGGAATCGTAGATTGAACATCTAAGGGACAGGCCGTGATATTGGCTGCAGGCTAGGATACCTTATGGTGATTTATAAGTAGATGTATTTATATCTAATTGATGTGATAACTCTGAAGTACGATTGTAAATGATAACAGTAATTGTTGAAAATTGGAATAGGCCTTTACTAAATCATAATGGCAGTGAGCTGAAATATGTTCAGACACGTGATCTTATTGTTTGATTCGCCACATCTGTGACATGCGAGTGGCTTTCACCGCTGTCATAGTTTCGCTTCAGAACTCAGTTGCAGTTTTAATTAACCAGTATCACTCGCGCGCACATCGATTGCGCAGCTTCCTATGGGCATATTTGGTTTACATGTACACTTTATTTAAGTTTGTTCGTGTACTTTATATTTACGTTAAATTTAACGTCTTAACTTCCTATCGTTATTTATGTTAAAAATATATTTATAACAACAACAACAAAAAATAAAAACTTTATATATAGGCCCTATTTATTTCGTTTTATATATATTTACAAAGGTTTTAACTATATATTTGTGTTTGACAATATTTTCACAAACGGCGACTTTATATTTTGGTTTTAACTCTATATATTTGTCGTTGACAATATTGTCACAAACGGCGCCTCATACACATGTGTAGTTTTGATCTCCTGCCCGGAGACTGTTCTCATTTGATGCCCCTTACAGCATTCACAACAGGCCTCGCACAAGCCATGCAATTCCAGGCGCTAACAGTAATGGAATTTCGTTGAAAGGACATGGAAAGTCAGAGGAAATATTTGTACAGAGTCCGGGAAAATGAGTGGAAAAAGCTAAGTTATTCTCTGAAGTTCAACGAAATTTATTGCGGGATAAAAATCCAAACAGCCGTGAAACGTGTTTGCTGGTGACCCTTCGCCAGATTGGAACGAGGTCATACAGCTCATTTACATATTTTGTGTAGTCCATTGGTTGAACTAAACTCGTGACTGTTTCCCGCTGAATTAATATTCATATTCTGTGACGTGTATTGGTCGAGGTCATAATGTCGACAGCTGATTGGCTCACGCTCTTGACATCTGTACTAATTTACGTATCAGAACAGTCGCCATTTGAACTGGTCAAATTGCAGTCGCCATTGTTCGTTGGTTTGGAATTTAGCTTTGGGCTAATTTTGCCGATGCCGGGAAAATGCAAATTTAGTGAACATTGGCTGAGACTGGATGATTATAACTGTGGTTGTCCCGTCACGGTGAGAGGACAGCAACGTATACGTACACGGTGTGTCAAACAAATGTGGATCTGTCCAATATCGGCGATGGTCCTTTACGGAGCCATACAAAAATTACAGGATACATAAACTTTACACACATATTCTTGAGGTTGTTCTATAACTATATGGCACTTTATGAATTATTATTACGAATATAAATTTTAATATTTTTGAACATTTTTCAATCTTTGGTAAGCTACCTTACAACAAAAGTTATGATTCATATATAGTGCAAGATCACAAAGATGATCTTCACTTTAGATAGGGAATCGTCCTCAATGCGTTTTTGATACACACAGCTGGTGGGGCTAATTTTTGTCTAAAAAGCACCAAATTGACCATTTGAATAGATAAAGATAAAGAATAATCAAGACCTACAGACAAACACAACCAGACTTACAGTGGTTCAAACCTGCCGTATTTTGCACTTTTCGGTGCATTTACAGTCGACATTTTCTCTCCAAAATTCTCGTTGCAAAATTATGACACCTTTAACCAAAATCATATTTAGACTTATTTGTTGGTCAAAATAGCTAAAATTGGTTTTGGTTAAAGGTGTCCTATTTTTGTAACAAGAGAAAATCCGCACCGAAAAGTGCCTAAAAATACGAAAATAAGCCAACTTACCAACTTTAGTGAGCCATAAATCCGTGTTCGTGCATCTGCAGTCCTTCATTATTTCGGGTCTTATAATTCAGCATGAAGGCTGTACAAAATGGTCCATTTCATATCCCTTTGATAAAAGTGAAAGTTTGGCCCTTCAAACCGAACAGCTTGAGGACGATTCCCTATGTCAAGCGAACACCACCATTCTTCCCAAATATGGGACTAATAAACTCCTCTGATGCAAGTAAACCCGACATCAGTACTTTAAGTACTTTGATTTTTTATTTTGATGATAATGCTGTTATATGAATTAGGTGAATACTGAATGGCGGACTAGACGCTTGTATTGATGTCGTCACTGAAAACTGTTGACTGCTTCTCTCTTGCAGGAAACCATCTTGTGTTTTTATTATTTCATTTTATGCATATTTGGAATTCATGCTAACTGTCGACCGTACAGATATTTCGGTTATCGACATCTATTTTTTTGTGCGGACGACGGCTGAATGTCGGATCTGACGCCGTAACTATGGTCACAGTTGTCAATGGTAACAGACATTCATAGAACCACTGTGATTGATTGGATTTTCTTCCACTTTCTTCACAAGCCAATCAAAATCGCGGATTACTTTTAGAATATTTGAATTGACCAATCAGGTTCTTCAAAATGCCTTGATACACCGGAGAGACTTTAAAAATGCATTTGAGCAGATAGAGAGGATTGTTTATGTAACACATCGTAATTCAGCTAACATTTGAAGTGTATCATTTTGAATCAAGTTACGTAAATTAAACAGGTCAGTTCCACTCGTGCTGTATTACTAAATAGCAAATTAGTGAAGCAACGCCTACGAAATGGCTCCATATAAATATCCTCACTTCACAGAGTGAAGTTTGCCATTTAGGCAAGTATTCGCAGCGATTTATGGAAACAGTTTAAGTCATTTACCGGATATAGGCTATCAATGTGTATTTGAGTGTGAGCCATTGACTAAATCTAGGCTGGCAATGGTAATTAAGTGTGAGCCATTAACTGGATCTAGTCTGTCAACGTGTATTCGAGTTTGAGTCATTAACTGGATCCAAGCTGCCAATGTGTATTTCAGTATGAGCCATTGATTTTGCACAGGCTGTCAATGTGTTTGATCTTGAGCCATTGACTAGGTCCAACCTAACAATGTGTATATGAGTTTGAGTCATCAACTGGATACAGGCTGTCAATGCACACTGGCTGTCATTGTGTATTTGAGTGTTAGTCATTGACTGGATCCAATCTGCCAATGTGTATTTCAATGTGAGCCATTGATTGGGCACAGGCTGTCAATGTTTTTGAGTCATTGACTAGGATCCAACCTGACAATGCAGGCCCGTAGCGAGGGGGGTTTTGGGGGGTTCGGGAAAACCCCCCTTTCGAAAATATTATATATTTTTCTCATCTAAATGCCCTTTTCAAACTGAAGCGAACCCTCTATTTGCCCCTTTTCCATACAGCGAACCCCCCTGATGTGCCCCTTTGGAGTGAAGGCAAACCACCCCTCAGTAAATCCTGGCTACGGTCCTGCAATGTGTATTTGCGTTTGAGCCATTGACTGGATCCAGGCTGTCAATGTGTATTTGAGTGTTAGTCATTGACTGATCCAAGCTGCCAATGTGTATTTGAGTTTGAGTGAGTAACTAGATTCAGGCTGTCATTGTGTATTTGTGTAGAGACATTGTGTAATTGACTTAGATCCATTGACTGATGCAGGCTGTCAATGTGTATTTGAGTCATTGACTGGATCCAGGTTGAGTGTGAGTCACAGACTGGATCCCGACTACAAAGGTGTACTTGGGTTTGAGTCATTGACCGAGTTCGGGTGACAATGTGTAATGCCGGGTAAATCACTGAATGGATCAAGTTTACCAAAGTGTATTGGAGTGTAGGCCTACCGCTACAGTGAATCTCTGTACCCATTACCTAAATTTGTTAATGCATCATGTTGTTTTAATATTGATTGTTCGAAGCTGATGCTGCTTCTTTCGTGTTCTTTATGTACTCTGCCCTGTCTAGGGTGTTCAGTACAATAATCATTGAATTGAATTGAATTGAATTGAATTGATTGGATCTAGGCTCTTATAGTCTGTAGGCCTATCGTCATGAGTCATTGACTGTAATGCTAATCAGAAAATTTAATACTAATGACGGGTCACCAGGCTTATCTTCCATAAGGTTGGGATGCCAACATGTTCAAAGGGCGAATTTAGCCCGATTTCGCTAAGTCAGTTTGCCAGCGTTCCTTCATTGAGGTTTAATTGCCTTAAAATTTGTAGAACACATTATCCGATTCTGCATCATCCGAACGCATGGCACGATCATACGTAGAAACTTCTGCTCATAGCCATGCGGTAACGGGTGATATCTGAGTGTAATAGGGCGTTTCCCAAATGGTCACATGCGATTGGTCCCGTGAGACCCGACATCGGCGCAATCACATTCATAAAATGAAGACACACCTCCAGAAAGCGATCGATTGAAATGATCTCTTGGTGGGCCTCGAAGTACCCCCATCACAAAATAAAAATCATATCATTTTCCTGTGAACTGCCGCCGATTTTATCTTTTTTCTAATATGTTAGGCCGTTTGTAATATGATTTTCCTGAAGAAAAACAAAGAAGCATGCTCCATTAGAGTGAGAAATAAAATAGCTAATTCGCACAACTTCGGTTTGGTCTCCCACAGTCTTGCGCCTCGAGCACTTAAGTGCAATCGACATGTCTCACATCTGAGATTCCCAGGTCAAAATATTTGAATTAGGATAATTTCATTGGCTCGTTTAAATAGAGCGGACATGTGACTTGATGCTTGGGGAAGCTGACGTGGGGCGAAAAACACGGAGAACGAATCCATTGTGCTAAGGGTAGTGTTAAGTGGAACGTGAAATGCCCTTAGCAAGCTAAGATGCCGATTCTGAAGTCCACTCACAACTTCTTTTTCTTTGAAATTAATATTTTCTGTTTCTATTCACTTTTATTCAAATATCCCTGTTTTGGTACTGGATCTGTCTGGAACTTCCTTAAATATACACCCGTACACACCTGGTGTGAAGTCCTTAAAATTCATTTCTATTCGCTTTCATTCAAATATCCCTATTTTGGTACATGCGCGGAAACATGCGCAGTAGACGTAAAACTCCCTTAAATATATACCCGCACTCACCTGGTATGAAGTCCTTAAAATGCACACAGACGTTATAACCAGCATGTTGCAGCTTAGGAAACAAGACGTGTTTGACCCAGTCCTCGTCTTCGCTACTGTACGATATAAACACGTCATACTCCTGCTCGTAGTTAGGAACTGAAAATGGAACATCAGTAAAACGTACTCTAATTCCGCAATTGTACAGAATTCAAGTTAATCCTTCAACAAAGAGCTGCTTTGATAGCATGGGCAGGTGCACTGAGACCCGGTTCGCATAGCGGTTCGTTCAT
Source organism: Hanleya hanleyi (assembly GCA_036873755.1). Taxonomy (NCBI): domain Eukaryota; kingdom Metazoa; phylum Mollusca; class Polyplacophora; order Lepidopleurida; family Hanleyidae; genus Hanleya; species Hanleya hanleyi. Next base: position 6,492 of record JAVTVY010017596.1, read on the forward strand.
TCTCTCTTCTCTCTCTCTCTCTCTCTCTCCGACCTATATCTTTAGCCTGAAAATTATTTATTATCAATCATAACTGGACTGTTTTCCGTCTGGTAACCGTATTTCTAAAAATAATTAGATTTTTTTCTCCAAAAAAAGTCATATATTTTGCATAATGCTATAAATACTCCAAATTATAAATTTCAAAGAGATTAGACTTCTACATCTGTAAATACACCAGCATAAAGTTAGCTCATTATCATGAGTTCTACATCTGTAAATATACCAGCATAAAGTTAGCTCATTATCATGAGTTCTACATCTGTAAATATACCAGCATAAAGTTAGCTCATTATCATGAGTTCTACATCTGTAAATATACCAGCATAAAGTTAGCTCATTATCATGAGTTCTACATCTGTAAATATACCAGCATAAAGTTAGCTCATTATCATGAGTTCTGCATCTGTAAATATACCAGCATAAAGTTAGCTCATTATCATGAGTTCTACATCTGTAAATATACCAGCATAAAGTTAGCTCATTATCATGAGTTCGCTTGGGGACATCACAATGTCTCATTTGCATAAATTTCATGAATATCAGATTTGTGCTTTAAAGTCCAATACCTCAGCAACCATTTGGGGTATTTATATGAGGTAAACAGCATCTTACTCAGAATTGTGAGTACATTCTTCTTTTAAAAGCTATACCATTAGGGTTCCCCTTTAAGAAACCCGCCGCATGTTAAAGACATATGAAACGAACCGATATGCGAATCGCGTCTCAGTGCACCTGCCGGTTATATCGGAGCAGCTCATTGCTAAATTATAAACTTGAAAACGAGGCTAAAACATCCGAAAGAAATATATCTTCAAAAAAATCGGAGAACAAATTAAAGCTAATCTTCCAAGTATTTAATGAAACTTTACAGAAACTCGATTTTCTTCCAGTTTTCTTCACTGACCAATGAAAATTCTGTCGTACTCATGGGGAAATAACTCTTTCATACGAAGTCACGTGACCGGAAGTGACCTTCGACCCTGCGCATGCCCACAATACCGGATAAAAATTGTGCGCAAAATTGTGGTCAAAGGTCACTTCCGGTCACGTGACTCCACAGGCAAGAGTTATCTTCCCATGAACACGACGGAGTTACCCCTTTAGTTACTTCAATGTTAATTGATATCGCTGGGAGAAATGCAACAAGAGTTACCTGCCCCTAAATACTACTTTTTTGTCCTTCAGTTACTTCAATGTTAATTGATATGTCCGGGGAAAATGCAGCAAGAGTTATCTGCCCCAGCAGACTGCCTAGGGTCGAATACGCTTGATCGATATCGTGAGGAATGCCTCGGTCGAAGCTCCGATTCTAAACCTTGTAGTTTCGTAGGCGGGCTGACACCAGCTATAGCACCATTCTATACTGGTATAACTAAGAAGCTCTTCATCTAAAAAATTGACCACCCAGGACGTTTTGCCACATCCCGTCGGACCGCTGACCGTCATGGTATAGGGGTGTTCTACTCCACTTGGCGGAACCATAGCGGGTGGACTTGGGCGTGTCTCTTGTTTATGCATCAGACGAATATGTCAGAGCATATTGTCGCGACGAGATTGTCTTCTGACAGAACTCGGTCATAGAATTGTTACAGACTAAGCCTAATGGTTTACAAACGACCTTATATGACCACTCACTCACTCAGTCGCTCGCTCACTCAATCAACCCAATTCCTCCTTCTTCTTCACACACCCAGACACACACGCTGGGGGTAACTCAAGGCTACCAGGTAGCCAGATCGAACAAGGCCCTCATCTCTCCCAAACCCACTCCATTATACCTCCGAAACCCCCTTCCTCTAATACTTCCGAGTGCGCAGGCGCATATCACGCCCAGTCTGACTCCACTTCAATCGGGCACCTCACACGACCAATGTTGGGCCATCTTGACTTCATAAGCTTTCTTTTCTACTGCGCATGCGCGGATTGACGGCATTTCCACTCTACACGGATTGCGCATGCCTCACCTTACTTTACGTTAAGGCGGAAACCTGGGTCGAGGCGATTCATTTGGTGAAATCTTAAAGTCACTAGTCCCATTGGCTCTCCGTAAAGATTTCCACTTCTGGTTGCGCATGCACACCCCCATTTTCTCACCCCACATTAACCTCGGGCGAAAGCCTGGGTCCAGGCGATTCATTTGGTGAAATCCCCATGTCTCAATAGCTCATTTTAATTTCTATCCCACGTACTGTCAAAGTTCTTGAGGTCCGGTTCTTCCCATTTTACGTGGCCATATTGCTTGATCTTCCGTTTGTAGATAACAGCAGCAGTAATGGTTATGATCAACACGGCAGTCCCTGCCACCGGAAGTACCACCATTATTGGGACCGGAAGTGTAAAATCATCGTTACCTGCAATAGAAATGGGCTTCAATATACGCTCGCACACACATTTGAATGCAAGAACAAAAAATAAGAGACACAAACCTAGCCATGATCCCGAGATCTTGGAATAACTAGAATTCGACCCGAAAATAGGTCAAGGTCAGACAAAGTAAAAAGGTTTCTATCCAATCACAAGTCACATAAGCACTATGAATTTGGAGAGCCTTGATGCAATCCTTCAAAATATATTACAAATACTACGATTTGAATATGTCAATGTCAGTCATCTTTAATATGCTGCTAACCCATCGCCAGTTGCGTTACATTGATTCTTCAAGAGACACCGAGTTACACTGTTAACACGCAAGATACCCTTTGGTCAAAATTGGTCGAGGTGGGAGATAAAACAGATTTCTTCTTTGCCATCACAATCCACATATCTGGACTGCACTATCAGCAAGAGAATAAGCACAAATTTCAACGATTTACTGATTCTCGATCACAGTGACATTGCCCTTTGACCTCTTGTCCTAAAAATGACACTGTTTCTCTTTTCCCCATGGGTGAGGTATACCAAAATGTTGGTACCAATCTATGATCTGGAGATATCACACAGCTTGCAAATGTTAACAGACGGACGGACAGATGGACAGTACTCGCTCTCGCATTATACGACCTCGCATCAAGACGGGCGCATAAAATCATTTACACCGACCATTTTGACTAGTTTCTCCCATTTTAAGTTTTCGATCAACTTAAGTTTCATTTTAGTTTTGAAAGAACTTACACGGAACTTGTACATTCAGGCCACTGCGGTGAATCACCGGTGAGATCAACTGTCGTTTGCAACATATGCAGATATATAATAATAATAATAATAATAATAAGCTTTATTTAACGAGGGTAAACAAATACATGATCTGACTCAGTCAGCAAAAGCTGATCTTCCCTGAGGCCCTCAGGCAAAAACACAGATTCCGAACATAAAACATACACACAAGCAGTACCATGACTATATACAGAGAATACATACGAATGGTCATGAGAAGAATACAAAATTGGATGATTAACAATCATTTTCTGTCACTGAGGTTTTTTATGTACACGTGTTTGAAAGAACGTACTGAGGGAGCACATTGCATTGCGGGTTCTAAAGAATTCCATAGAACCGCACCAGAGTATTTGAGACTTTTCTTGTACAGTTTAGAGTGTGGGAAAGGAATTCGAAGTGCCTTTTTAGAAGAGGATCTCAATGACATATAATGTGAGTCATTAATCGAGAACAGTTCTCTCATATAATTGGGGTAGTCATTTGTCATGGATTTGTACACCTCTACTGCCTTCACGAATTTAACATAATCGGGAAGGGTTTGCCAATTTAGTTTGGCAAACAAAACTGAAGAAGGGGTAAATTTATTTTCATTCAATATCAGCCTTGCTGTTGCCTTCTGAAGTTTTGATACTCTGCAAATTAGATTGTTTGAACAGTTTCCCCAAATGCTGAGGCAGATGAAACTGTTGTAAGATGAAACTGTTGTAAAATAGTAGTCTAGTTTCTACGGATAATAGCTGCTTGTGCTTCCTCAGTACTGACAGTAATCTTGATATGGTATGACAGACATGATTGACGTGAGTTTGCCAGGACATATTGGCATCAATATGCAAACCTAGTAAGTTTTCATGTGGAACCTGTTCAACATTTACATCACCAATATGTACAACGTATGACTGTACTTCTTCAGTTTTTGACTGGTACCAAGGAGCATACCCTTAGTTTCCCCCTTATGTAGGACCATCTTATTTTCTTTGCACCATTTCTCAACATTTTTCAGGACATTGTTCAAGTTTGTGGCAATTACGCTGGTGGATTTATCAGATATGTGTAGTGTGGTATCATCTGCATACAAATCAACATCACAACAGTTTAAGTGTAACACAAGGTCATTAACGTATAATATGAATAGAAAAGGGCCTAGTACTGACCCTTGTGGTACCCCAGAGTTGACTGCTAAAGTGTCAGAAGCCATCTTTCCAATTGATACTCTCTGACATCTGTTAGTGAGGTAGGATGTAATCCAATCCAGAGCTTTATCGCTCAAGCCATATATCTTAAGCTTACGCAATAGCAGATCATGATTGACTAAATCAATCATCACAAGTTGGTCATTGTCAATAGCCTGTAACCACATTTCAGTGAGTTTTGTGAGAGCAGTCTGGCAGGAATGTTTTGGCCGAAAACCAGATTGATTTTCTGACAGTAGGTCATGAGCAGAAATAAATGTATAAAGCCAGTTATGTACATGTTTTTCAAGTATTTTTGAAATAGTTGGGAGAATGGAAATGGGGCGATAGTTTTCTGTGTGATTGACAGACTTAGATTTATGAAGTGGGTATACCTTGGCTTCCTTCCATACCTGAGGAAAAGTGCTGGTTGTAATACTAAGATTAAGTATCTTGGTTAATGAAGGAGCAATAACATATGCACTCATTTTGAGGAACTTGGGGCTGATTCCATCAAGTCCTGTACTCTTAGATGCATCTAGGTTGTAAAGACATTTTCCGTCGTTATTGGAGGTATAGAGAAAGAGTTACCGGGTGGTAATCTAGATAAAGTAAACTCCTTCAGCTTGTCCAGTGTTGGTTTAGGGTCCAGACTTTCCCTTGGTTATAAACGTTCAGCAGTATGAATGAAAAAGTTGTTAAATTCATTTGCGATTTCCTGGGGATGATGAAGATATTTGTCGTCTGTAATTAGATCTGTTCTGGAAGAATTTGAGGGTTCATGTTTAATTGATTTAAAACTTTCCATATATTATGACTTTTGTCTTTGTTATTTTCAATGATTGATTTGAAGTGATCTTGCTTAGCTTTATGTATAAGGCTGTTTACTGAATTCTTAACTTGTTTTTCATCAGATTTTGACAATTTATTTCTCTCGGCAATAGCAGACACAATTTCTTCAGACAGCCACTCTGGCTGTTTCAAGCGCTTCACTCTTCTCTGACTAACAGGAGCAAGTTGGTCTAAAATAGTCAGTCCATGCAGCAAGAGCATCTTCCGGAGAAAACGTGTCCTCAATATCCTGGGCCCATGTGGTACAGGACACGAGGCGCCGTATACATCTTGGCTACCCAACTTATACCATATGTTAACGAACCTGGACTATGTGTAGAGTTTGCCAGTAGTAAGGTTATCTCCTTAGTGTTCTCTCCTAGGTTATTTTCCCCAACACAGCTATAGGACCCTAAATCATCTACCTGCAAAAGAAACGGAAACACTCAGCTCTTAGTGGTAGACATGTCACTTTCACGTATGTTAACATGGTTAATGAGTCAAGTAAAATTGAGCCTCGAAATATGACTGCTTATTCAGCAGCGAAACTGGGCAAAGGATGTCAAAACGATTATATCGTATTTGGATGGACATTCTTGAAGGGGTGACAGACCATGAACAACTTTCTGTCAATTGATAGTTCTTTATTCAGACAATTATGGTAGAAATTTCCTTGGTACTGCTCCGACGTACATCCGTGGCCTGGACGACGGAGTACGACGTGCTACAATCTACAGCGCTCGGTCGGATAGTCAAGTACCAAGACTCTGATCTGTTATCAGAGTCATGCCGTGTGATCTCCCATGATGTGTCAACTAGGTAGATAAACAACGTCAGAAACAGACCAGAAAATTACATTCACTCGCCCCAAATCCCCGCTATCCTAACATATGGTATCTGCGGATTAGAATGCCACCAATATTCTTAGTCACAAACGCTTACTTGCACTTCAACTGCAACAGAGAACAAAATGAAGTGAGAGACCAGAAGGCGACTGCCATGTCGATCTTCTCCCATCAAACGTGCTGACTTCATACGAGTCTTTTTCAAAAGCGATCCGTTCAATTTTGCCCGTGGGACTAAATATAGAATTTCGAGCAGGCCAACACGTGTACAATATTCGACGCTCACAAATCGCGAGACAGTGCGACACACTGTTCAAGCCCACTTGGTCCCACGGGCAAAATTTGACGGGGTCGCTTTTACAGAAGTCTCGTTTGTTGTCAGCACGTTTGGTTGGAGAAGAAGATCGACATGGCAGTCGCCTTCTCGGCTCTGAATTCATTTTGTTATCTGTCGCAGTTGAAGTGCAAGTAAGTGTTTGTGACTCAGAATATTGGTGGCATTCTAATCCGCAGATACCATATGTTACGATAGCGGGAATTTGGGGCGAGTGACTGTAAATTTCTGGTCTGTTTCCGACGTTGTTTATCTACCTGGTTGACACATGGGTCACGGCATGACTCTGATAACAGATCAGAGTCTTGGTACTTGACTATCGGTCGGACGGCTTAGAAATGAGAGCTTGTCTATAGCAACTTTTAAATATAATCTCAAGTTTAAAAGGATGCAAGCTCATGCGGACTGTCAACACATACTTTTGTCTAGTCAGTCGAGCAAGGTGCTCAAAATGGGACTCTGACAGGACAGTTTAGGTAGGCAGTGAACTTAAAATGTTCACAAATTAAGAGACCTGCATGGTACTGACAAAACAATGAACCGGAAGTACCAATTCTGAATTGTGATTGGGTCAGATATTTGTGAAATGGCAAAATCAGGGGCGTTGATTGGCTGCATAGTATTGCGCATTTTAATCCTTGTCAACCATGCGCGCTTTGGTCATTCAGTATGCGTTGTTCTACTGAGCGAATGTGGCCTTTTTGGTCCATGTGTCATTGATGGTTCATTCATGGTTTCCACGTGCAATAAAAGGGGGCCGAGATACCAGGAATACGTCTAAGAATCATGAGTGTTTTAGACACTCCCGCTAATATTCGAGAAGCTAAGGGTGAGTGTTTCAGACACTTACACTGATATTAAGGAAGCTGAGGGTGAGTGTTTTAGATTGAGTCTCCTCGCAGGACTGCTCTGATATCCACTGACGATCGCTTGTTTCGTTCACAGGCTTGCCATCCTTTTCCCACTCCATAGTCATCTGAACAACGAAATACAGTTGTGAGAAATGGGACAATGGGTTAAACCGACGCAGTAGCTAGATGAACAGACCCTGTGCAATTTATGGTAAGGTGTTAATAATATACTTTGGGGGCTAGAGCAAGCTGCTTCACCCGAGCATGTGGGAGATGGGATGCAGAAACGTAATCAATATTTAATATCTGTACTTACAAGATTGTATCATTGATGTATCATCTTGTGAGTGCAATGTACACACAACAATGTGATATCACATGTTATAGACCGTTTGTTTTTAAACGGTATGATATGCACTCAGTACTTACAAGAATGCATGATCTCATGATATAACTCTGTACTTACAATTGCATGATCACATGATATACACTCTGTACTTACAATTGCATGATCACATGATATACAGGCTGTACTTACAATTGCATGATCACATGATATACACTCTGTACTTACAATTGTATGATCCCATGATATACACTCTGTACTTACAATTGTATGATCTCATGATATACACTCTGTACTTACAATTGTATGATGCCATGATATACACTCTGTACTTACAATTGCATGATCACATGATATACCCTCTGTACTTACAATTGCATGATCACATGATATACACTCTGTACTTACAATTGCATGATCACATGATATACACTCTGTACTTACAATTGCATGATCACATGATATACAGTCTGTACTTACAATTGCATGATCACATGATATACACTCTGTACTTACAATTGTATGATGCCATGATATACACTCTGTACTTACAAAAATGTATCATCTCATGATATACACTCTGTACTTACAATTGCATGATCACATGATATACACTCTGTACTTACAATTGTATGATGCCATGATATACACTCTGTACTTACAAAAATGTATGATCTCATGATGTACACTCTGTACTTACAATTGCATGATCACATGATATACAGTCTGTACTTACAAAAATGTATGATCTCATGATGTACACTCTGTACTTACAATTGCATGATCACATGATATACAGTCTGTACTTACAAAAATGTATGATCTCATGATGTACACTCTGTACTTACAATTGCATGATCCCATGATATACACTCTGTACTTACAATCGCATGATCCCATGATATACACTCTGTACTTACAAGTGCATGATCACATGATATACAGTCTGTACTTACAATTGTATGATTTCATGATATACAGACTGTACTTACAATTGTATGATTTCATGATATACAGACTGTACTTACAATTGTATGATCCCATGATATACAGACTGTACTTACAATTGCATGATCCCATGATATACACTCTGTACTTACAATCGCATGATCCCATGATATACACTCTGTACTTACAAGTGCATGATCACATGATATACAGTCTGTACTTACAATTGTATGATTTCATGATATACAGACTGTACTTACAATTGTATGATTTCATGATATACAGACTGTACTTACAATTGTATGATCCCATGATATACAGACTGTACTTACAATTGCATGATCCCATGATATACACTCTGTACTTACAATCGCATGATCCCATGATATACACTCTGTACTTACAAGTGCATGATCACATGATATACAGTCTGTACTTACAATTGTATGATTTCATGATATACAGACTGTACTTACAATTGTATGATTTCATGATATACAGACTGTACTTACAATTGTATGATCCCATGATATACAGACTGTACTTACAATTGCATGATCCCATGATATACACTCTGTACTTACAATCGCATGATCCCATGATATACACTCTGTACTTACAAGTGCATGATCACACTGTACTTACAATACATGATCTCTGTACTTACAATTGATACATGATTTCTGTACTTACAATTGATATATGATCAGACTGTACTTACAATTGTATGATTTCATGATATACAGACTGTACTTACAATTGTATGATCCCATGATGTACACTCTGTACTTACAATTGTATGATCCCATGATGTACACTCTGTACTTACAAGTGCATGATCACATGATATACACTCTGTACTTACAATTGTATGATCCCATGATATACAGTCTGTACTTACAATTGCATGATCTCATGATATACACTCTGTACTTACAATTGCATGATCCCATGATATATAGTCTGTACTTACAATTGCATGATCCCATGATATACACTCTGTACTTACAATTGCATGATCCCATGATATACACTCTGTACTTACAAAAATGTATGATCTCATGATATAAACTCTGTACTTACAATAATGTGTGATCTCATGATATACACTCTGTACTTACAAAAATGTGTGATCTCATAATATACAGTCTGTACTTACAAAAATGTATGATCTCATGTTATACACTCTGTACTTTCAAAAATGTATGATCTCATGATATACACTCTGTACTTACAAAAATCTGTGATCTCATGCTATACACTCTGTACTTACAAAAATGTATGATTTCATGTTATACACTGTACTTACAATTGCATGATCTCATGATATACACTCTGTACTTACAATTGCATGATCCCATGATATACACTCTGTACTTACAAAAATGTATGATCTCATGATATAAACTCTGTACTTACAAAAATGTGTGATCTCATGTTATACACTCTGTACTTACAATAATGTGTGATCTCATGATATACACTCTGTACTTACAAAAATGTGTGATCTCATGTTATACACTCTGTACTTACAAGAATGTATGATCTCATAATATACACTGTGAACTTACAAAAATGTATGATTTCATGTTATACACTCTGTACTTACCAAAATGTGTGATATCGTGATATACACTCTGTACTTACAAAAATGTATGATCTCATGATATACACTCTGTACTTACAATAATGTGTGATCTCATGATATACACTCTGTACTTACAATAATGTGTGATCTCATGTTATACACTCTGTACTTACAAGAATGTATGATCTCATAATATACACTCTGTACTTTCAAAAATGTATGATCTCATGTTATACACTCTACTTACAAAAATATATGATCTCATGATATACACTCTGTACTTACAAAAATGTGTGATCTCATGTTATACACTCTGTACTTACAAAAATGTGTGATCTCATGATATACGCTCTATCTCATGATATACACTTTGTACTCGGGCCTACATAAATGCAGGATCACCAGAATATATGAGCTCATGATATAGACTCAAAGTGTACTCACAAATATACAGGAAGTTCCAGATGTGAATGTGCAGCTGATGTTGGCGGCCATTCCTATCACCACATAGGCTACATCACCTGCCGGATCGGACTGTATGCTGGGTGGGCTGCTCCAACCTGAATCTGCATAGTCAAAATCCTTTTATAAATTGGGAAACATTTGACTTTGGGAAATGAGTCTGATGACCTTTAACATGTGAATTGTATGGAAGCCGGATGCGGCCATCTCGCGTTTTCGCATTTTCGCATCTATAATAGTAACGCGAAAACCCGAAAATCCGACGCGAAAACACGAAAACCCGACGCGAAAACGCGAAATGTTTTCGTGTCTTCGCATCGCGTTTTCGCGTTGTGTATTCGTGTTTTCTCGTTTTGACGAGATGGCCGCATCCGGCTTCCATAGAACTGGCTCTTTTTCATACTAATCCAATGATACATTAAGGTGCACAGAAAACTGATGCAATATTTCTTTAAATAGTATGGTGACCATCTATTCTTAGTTCATAATTTATCATATGATATAAGTTTATCATTAAAAGTTTAATTTTTATCAATGCAATGCACAAGCAGAGGGGCGGATTCCTGTAATGATACAAGGGGTCCTTTGAGATACAGAGGTGAAAGATACCTTTAACCTATAAAAATAAAAAAAAATAAAAATTCGAAGAATCTGTCAAGAAATAGGCGAAAATGACGTCGTAGTGGCGTCAATATAGCGGTCATCTTCGATTTTATTTATATTTCCTAGTATGGAAGGTTTCAGCCCTCTACCCTAAGGGTTAACAAAAATAAATAGGGATAGGCGAGTCTTTGACAGACTGGGACAGAAGTCAAAGCGCTCAAAGTTTAAGGTTAAAGCTGCATTCCCTTACCTTCCACCTTGATATACTGCTGATACAGGTCCGTACTGCCATCCTTGTTATGCCCCTGACAGGAGTATCGACCGGTGTCATTCTCTTCTGCTGGTCTGATTTTCAATATTTGATCTCCCTTCTCCAGATGAATGGTGTGATTATTAAGGACAATATCAGTTAGCTACGTTTGAGAATGAGAGAGAGAATTAAGGTTTAACGTCGGAGTCAGGTTTGATCATTATTTGTGACCTAGCTGTGAAGTTCGAGGCACGGCAGGTTTGATAGTTATTTGTGACCTGCCTGTGAAGTTTGAGGAAAGTTTGTGACCTGGCTGTGAAATTTGAGGCAGGTTTGTTTATTATTTGTGATTTGACTGTGAAGTTTAAGGAAGATTTTATCATTATTTGTGACATGACTGTGAAGATTGAGGTAGGTTTGATCATTATTCGTGACTGACTGTGGAATTTGTTACAGGTTTGATCGTTATTTGTGACCTGACTGTGAAGTTTGAGGAAAGTTTGTGACCTGGCTGTGAAGTTTGAGGCAGGTTTGTTTATTATTTGTGATTTGACTGTAAAGTTTAAGGAAGATTTTATCATTATTTGTGACCTGACTGAAGTTTGATGCAGGTTTGATCATTATTTATGACCTAGCTGTGAAGTTCGAGGCACGGCAGGTTTGATAGTTATTTGTGACCTGACTGTGAAGTTTGAGGAAAGTTTTTGACCTGGCTGTGAAGTTTGAGGCAGGTTTGTTTATTATTTGTTATTTGACTGTGAAGTTTAAGGAAGATTTTATCATTATTTGTGACCTGACTGAAGTTTGATGCAGGTTTGATCATTATTTATGACCTAGCTGTGAAGTTCGAGGCACGGCAGGTTTGATAGTTATTTGTGACCTGACTGTGAAGTTTGAGGAAAGTTTTTGACCTGGCTGTGAAGTTTGAGGCAGGTTTGTTTATTATTTGTTATTTGACTGTGAAGTTTAAGGAAGATTTTATCATTATTTGTGACCTGACTGTGAAGTTTGAGGCAGGTTTGATCATTATTTGTGACTTGGTTGTGAAGTTTGAGGAAGATTTGATCATTATTGTGACTTGCCTGTGAAGTTTGAGGCAGGTTTGATCATTATTTGTGACCTGACTGTGCGAGTTCGAGGCAGTTTTGATCGTTATTTGTGACCTGGATGTGAAATTTGAGACAGGTTTGTTCATTATTTGTGACTTGGCTGTGAAGTTTGAAGCAGGTTTGTCATTTGTGACCTGACTGTGATCATTTTGATCGTTATTTGTGACCTGACTGTTTGTGACAGTTCAGAGTGACAGTTTTGATCGATGTATTTGTGACCTGACTGAAGTTTGTGATAGATTATTTGTGACATGACTGTGAAGTTTGTTTTGATTCATTATTTGTGACTGTGAAGTTTCAGGCATTGTGAAGTTTGAAGCAGTGTTTGATCATTATTTGTGAACCATTTGACTGTGCAGTTCGAGGCAGTTTTGATCGTTATTTGTGACCTGGATGTGAAATTTGAGACAGGTTTGTTCATTATTTGTGACTTGGCTGTGAAGTTTGATGTAGGTTTGATCATTATTTGTGACCTGACTGTGCAGTTCGAGGCAGTTTTGATCGTTATTTGTGACCTGGATGTGAAATTTGAGACAGGTTTGTTCATTATTTGTGACATGGCTGTGAAGTTTGAAGCAGGTTTGATCATTATTTGTAACCTGACTGTGCAGTTCGAGGCAGTTTTGATCGTTATTTGTGACCTGGATGTGAAATTTGAGACAGGTTTGTTCATTATTTGTGACTTGGCTGTGAAGTTTGAGGCAGTTTTGATTGTTATTTGTGACCTGACTGTGAAGTTTGAGGCAGGTTCGATGGTTATTTGTGACCTGCCTGTGAAGTTTGAGGCAGGCTTGATAGTTAGTTATTTGTGACCTGCCTGTGAAGTTGGAAGAAAGTTTGTGACCTGGCTGTGAGGTTTGAGGAAGCTTTGATCATTATTTGTGACCTGACTGTGAAGATTGACGCAGGTTCGATCGTTATTCGTGAAGTTCGAGGCACGGCACGTTTGATAGTTATTTGTGACCTGGTTGTGAAGTTTGAGGCAGGTTTGTTTATTATTTGTGATTTGACTGTGAAGTTTAAGGAAGATTTTATCATTATTTGTGACCTGACTGTGAAGTTTGAGGCAGGTTTGATCATTATTTATGACCTAGCTGTGAAGTTCGAGGCACGGCAGGTTTGATAGTTATTTGTGACCTGACTGTGAAGTTTGAGGAAAGTTTTTGACCTGGCTGTGAAGTTTGAGGCAGGTTTGTTTATTATTTGTTATTTGACTGTGAAGTTTAAGGAAGATTTTATCATTATTTGTGACCTGACTGAAGTTTGAGGCAGGTTTGATCATTATTTGTGACTTGGTTGTGAAGTTTGAGGAAGATTTGATCATTATTGTGACTTGCCTGTGAAGTTTGAGGCAGGTTTGATCATTATTTGTGACCTGACTGTGTAGTTCGAGGCAGTTTTGATCGTTATTTGTGACCTGGATGTGAAATTTGAGACAGGTTTGTTCATTATTTGTGACTTGGCTGTGAAGTTTGATGTAGGTTTGATCATTATTTGTGACCTGACTGTGCAGTTCGAGGCAGTTTTGATCGTTATTTGTGACCTGGATGTGAAATTTGAGACAGGTTTGTTCATTATTTGTGACTTGGCTGTGAAGTTTGAAGCAGGTTTGATCATTATTTGTGACCTGACTGTGCAGGTCGAGGCAGTTTTGATCGTTATTTGTGACCTGGATGTGAAATTTGAGACAGGTTTGTTCATTATTTGTGACTTGGCTGTGAAGTTTGAGGCAGGTTTGGTCGTTATTTGTGACCTGACTGTGAAGTTTGAGGCATGTTCGATCGTTATTTGTGACCTGACTGAAGTTTGTGGCAGGTTAGATTATTATTTGTGACATGACTGTGAAGTTTGAAGCAGTTTTGATTGTTATTTGTGACCTGACTGTGAAGTTTGAGGCAGGTTCGATGGTTATTTGTGACCTGCCTGTGAAGTTTCAGGCAGGCTTGATAGTTAGTTATTTGTGACCTGACTGTGAAGTTTGAGGAAAGTTTTTGACCTGGCTGTGAAGTTTGAGGCAGGTTTGTTTATTATTTGTTATTTGACTGTGAAGTTTAAGGAAGATTTTATCATTATTTGTGACCTGACTGTGAAGTTTGAGGCAGGTTTGATCATTATTTGTGACTTGGTTGTGAAGTTTGAGGAAGATTTGATCATTATTGTGACTTGCCTGTGAAGTTTGAGGCAGGTTTGATCATTATTTGTGACCTGACTGTGTAGTTCGAGGCAGTTTTGATCGTTATTTGTGACCTGGATGTGAAATTTGAGACAGGTTTGTTCATTATTTGTGACTTGGCTGTGAAGTTTGATGTAGGTTTGATCATTATTTGTGACCTGACTGTGCAGTTCGAGGCAGTTTTGATCGTTATTTGTGACCTGGATGTGAAATTTGAGACAGGTTTGTTTATTATTTGTGACATGGCTGTGAAGTTTGAAGCAGGTTTGATCATTATTTGTAACCTGACTGTGCAGTTCGAGGCAGTTTTGATCGTTATTTGTGACCTGGATGTGAAATTTGAGACAGGTTTGTTCATTATTTGTGACTTGGCTGTGAAGTTTGAGGCAGTTTTGATTGTTATTTGTGACCTGACTGTGAAGTTTGAGGCAGGTTCGATGGTTATTTGTGACCTGCCTGTGAAGTTTGAGGCAGGCTTGATAGTTAGTTATTTGTGACCTGCCTGTGAAGTTGGAAGAAAGTTTGTGACCTGGCTGTGAGGTTTGAGGAAGCTTTGATCATTATTTGTGACCTGACTGTGAAGATTGACGCAGGTTCGATCGTTATTCGTGAAGTTCGAGGCACGGCACGTTTGATAGTTATTTGTGACCTGGTTGTGAAGTTTGAGGCAGGTTTGTTTATTATTTGTGATTTGACTGTGAAGTTTAAGGAAGATTTTATCATTATTTGTGACCTGACTGTGAAGTTTGAGGCAGGTTTGATCATTATTTATGACCTAGCTGTGAAGTTCGAGGCACGGCAGGTTTGATAGTTATTTGTGACCTGACTGTGAAGTTCGAGGAAAGTTTTTGACCTGGCTGTGAAGTTTGAGGCAGGTTTGTTTATTATTTGTTATTTGACTGTGAAGTTTAAGGAAGATTTTATCATTATTTGTGACCTGACTGTGAAGTTTGAGGCAGGTTTGATCATTATTTGTGACTTGGTTGTGAAGTTTGAGGAAGATTTGATCATTATTGTGACTTGCCTGTGAAGTTTGAGGCAGGTTTGATCATTATTTGTGACCTGACTGTGCAGTTCGAGGCAGTTTTGATCGTTATTTGTGACCTGGATGTGAAATTTAAGACAGGTTTGTTCATTATTTGTGACTTGGCTGTGAAGTTTGAGGCAGGTTTGATCATTATTTGTGACCTGACTGTGCAGTTCGAGGCAGTTTTGATCGTTATTTGTGACCTGGATGTGAAATTTGAGACAGGTTTGTTCATTATTTGTGACTTGGCTGTGAAGTTTGAAGCAGGTTTGATCATTATTTGTGACCTGACTGTGCAGGTCGAGGCAGTTTTGATCGTTATTTGTGACCTGGATGTGAAATTTGAGACAGGTTTGTTCATTATTTGTGACTTGGCTGTGAAGTTTGAGGCAGGTTTGGTCGTTATTTGTGACCTGACTGTGAAGTTTGAGGCATGTTCGATCGTTATTTGTGACCTGACTGAAGTTTGTGGCAGGTTAGATTATTATTTGTGACATGACTGTGAAGTTTGAGGCAGTTTTGATTGTTATTTGTGACCTGACTGTGAAGTTTGAGGCAGGTTCGATGGTTATTTGTGACCTGCCTGTGAAGTTTCAGGCAGGCTTGATAGTTAGTTATTTGTGACCTGGCTGTGAAGTTGGAAGAAAGTTTGTGACCTGGCTGTAAGGTTTGAGGAAGCTTTGATCATTATTTGTGACCTGACTGTGAAGATTGAGACAGGTTCGATCGTTATTTGGGAAGTTCGAGGCACGGCACGTTTGATAGTTATTTGTGACCTGGTTGTGAAGTTCGAGGCAGGCTTGATAGTTATTTGTGACCCGACTGTGAAGGTTGAGGCAGGATTGATCATTATTGTGACTTGCCTGTGAAATTTGTGACAGGTTTGATCATTATTTTTGACCTGACTGTGAAGTTCGAGGCATTTTTGATCGTTATTTGTGATCTGGATGTGAAATTTGAGACAGGTTCGTTCATTATTTGTGACTTGGCTGTGAAGTTTGAGGCAGGTTTGGTCGTTATTTGTGACCTGACTGAAGTTTGAGGCATGTTCGATCGTTATCTGTGACCCGACTCTGAAGTTTGTGGTAGGTTTGATCATTATATGTGACTTGATTGTGAAGTTCGAGGCAGTTTTGATCGTTATTTGCTACCTGACTGTGAAGTTTGAGGCCGGTTCGATGGTTATTTGTGAATTGGCTGTGGAGTTTGAGGCAACCGTTTGCTCGTTATTTGTGACCTGGCTGTGGAAATTGAGGCAGGTTTGATCGTTATTAGTGACCTGACCATGAAGTTTGGGACAGGTTTGATCGTTATTTGTGACCTGACCATGAAGTTTGGGGCAGGTTTGATTGTTATTTGTGACCTGCCTGTGACGATTGAGACAGGTTCGATTGTTATTTGTGACGTGGCTGTCAAATTTCACAGCCAGGTCACAAATCACGACCAAATCTGTCTCCAACCTTAATAACGATTTGTCACGCATGATAAATGATCGCCTTGTTTGGTACCTAGAAACCGAAAAGAAACTTACTGATATTCAGGCTGGTTTCCGTAAAAATACAAGTACCATTGACCATTTAGTCAGATTAGATTCCTATTCCAAGAATGCTTTCGCCAATAATCTAGTTTCTATCTTTTTTGATTAAAAAAAGCCTATGATACTACATGGAAATACGGGATTCTAAAAAGACCTTCATACTATGGAATTAAAGGGTCGTTTACTCGTTTTTATATCCAACTTTTTGAATGATGGACAATTCCAAGTTCGGTTGGATACAACCATGTCTGATCATTTCGATCAGGATCAGGTTGTCCCACAAGGCAGTATTTTGTCGACTACTCTGTTTAGTATCAAGACCAACAGCTTAGCGGCAGCAACTCCGTCGCAGTGATGGTGTCAATTGTATTTTATGCCCTTGGTAGCGGCGCGGCTGACAAGAAAACAAGCAGATATATTTATGGAGGTAGGGAAGAAGGACTCGGCGGTGGCACTTAACTACGTTTACCGGAATATGTCTGCACGCCCCTGATTGCAGCAAATTGGGTCATACGACGAACCGGCAGGTAGACCGACGGGCGACGCTGAAGAACACATTACGCCTTCGGGCAAAATCGGCAGAGAGTAATATGGTTGTGCTGCATGTACATTAGTTGGTGCGTTTCCACAATAAATTGCAAAATTTTTACACGACTAGGGGCTATCCAAAATATAGATACAGTCTGATAACACGAGTTGTCGTTTCCCATTAATCTATTGATACGCAAGGATATATTTTTTTATCTCTCAGTAGTCTATTGACGCGTAAAAGGTATTGTTCAACTCTGTCTAAGTAATCTATTGACAATTGTCAAGATCTTGCTCACCTCTCACTTGTCTGTTGACATGTAAAGATTATTGTTCACCTCTCACTAATCTATTGACACATAAGGAGGATATTGTTTACCTCCCACTAATCCATCGACACGTAAAGGATATTGTTTACCTCCCACTAATCCATTGACACGTAAAGGATATTGTTTACCTGCCACTAATCTATCGACACGTAACGGATATTGTTCACCTGCCGCTAATCCATTGTCACGTAATGGATATTGTTCACCTCTCACTCATCCATTGTCACGTAATGGATATTGTTCACCTCTCACTCATCTATCGACACGTAAAGGATATTATTCACCTCCCACTAATCTATCGACACGTAAAGGATACTATTCACCTCTCACTAATCTATTGACACGTAAGGAATATTGTTCACCTTCCACTAATCTATTGACACGTAATGGATATTGTTCACCTCCCACTCATCTATCGACACGTAAAGGATATTATTCACCTCCCACTAATCTATTGACACGTAAAGGATATTGTTCACCTTCCACTAATCTATTGACACGTAATGGATATTGTTCACCTCCCACTCATCTATCGACACATAAAGGATATTATTCACCTCCCACTAATCTATTGGCACGTAAAGGATATTGTTCACCTTCCACTAATCTATTGACACGTAATGGATATTGTTCACCTCCCACTCATCTATCGACACGTAAAGGATATTATTCACCTCCCACTAATCTATTGACACGTAAAGGATATTGTTCACTTCTCACTAATCTATTGACACGTAAGGAATATTGTTCACCTTCCACTAATCTATTGACACGTAAAGGATATTATTCACCTCCCACTAATCCATTGACACGTAAAGGATATTGTTCACCGCTCACTAATCTATTGACACATAAGGAAGATATTGTTCGCCTTCCACAAACCTGTTGACACCTAAAGGATATTGTTCACCTCCCACCACTCTATTGACACGTAAAGGATATTGGTCACCTCTCACTAATCCATTGACACGTAAAGGATATTGTTCACCTCCCACTAATCTATTGACACATAAAAAATATTATTCACCTCTCAATGATCTATCGACACGCAAGGATATTGTTCACCTCCTACTAATCTATTGACACGTAAAGGATATTGTTCACCTTCCACTAATCTATTGACAGGTAAAGGATATTATTCACCTCCCACTAATCTATTGACACGTAAGGATATTGTTCACCTCACACTAATTCATTGACACGTAAGGATATTATTCATCTCCCACTAATCCATTGACACGTAAAGGATATTGTTCACCTGCCACTAATCTATTGACACGTAAAGGATATTGTTCAACTCTGTCTAAGTAATCTATTGACAATTGTCAAGATCTTGCTCACCTCTCACTTGTCTGTTGACATGTAAAGATTATTGTTCACCTCTCACTAATCTATTGACACATAAGGAGGATATTGTTTACCTCCCACTAATCTATCGACACGTAAAGGATATTGTTTACCTCCCACTAATCCATTGACACGTAAAGGATATTGTTTACCTGCCACTAATCTATCGACACGTAACGGATATTGTTCACCTCCCACTAATCTATCGACACGTAAAGGATATTGTTCACCTGCCGCTAATCCATTGTCACGTAATGGATATTGTTCACCTCTCACTCATCTATCGACACGTAAAGGATATTATTCACCTCTCACTAATCTATCGACACGTAAAGGATACTATTCACCTCTCACTAATCTATTGACACGTAAGGAATATTGTTCACCTTCCACTAATCTATTGACACGTAATGGATATTGTTCACCTCCCACTCATCTATCGACACGTAAAGGATATTATTCACCTCCCACTAATCTATTGACACGTAAAGGATATTGTTCACCTTCCACTAATCTATTGACACGTAATGGATATTGTTCACCTCCCACTCATCTATCGACACATAAAGGATATTATTCACCTCCCACTAATCTATTGGCACGTAAAGGATATTGTTCACCTTCCACTAATCTATTGACACGTAATGGATATTGTTCACCTCCCACTCATCTATCGACACGTAAAGGATATTATTCACCTCCCACTAATCCATTGACACGTAAAGGATATTGTTCATCGCTCACTAATCTATTGACACATAAGGAAGATATTGTTCGCCTTCCACAAACCTGTTGACACCTAAAGGATATTGTTCACCTCCCACCACTCTATTGACACGTAAAGGATATTGGTCACCTCTCACTAATCCATTGACACGTAAAGGATATTGTTCACCTCCCACTAATCTATTGACACATAAAAATATTATTCACCTCTCAATGATCTATCGACACGCAAGGATATTGTTCACCTCCTACTAATCTATTGACACGTAAAGGATATTGTTCACCTTCCACTAATCTATTGACAGGTAAAGGATATTATTCACCTCCCACTAATCTATTGACACGTAAGGATATTGTTCACCTCACACTAATTCATTGACACGTAAGGATATTATTCATCTCCCACTAATCCATTGACACGTAAAGGATATTGTTCACCTGCCACTAATCTATTGACACGTAAAGGATATTGTTCACCTCCCACTAATCTATCGACACGCAAGGATATTGTTCACCTCACACTAATCTATTGACGCGTAAAGGATATTGTTCACCTCACACTAATCCATTGACACGTAAGAATATTATTCATCTCCCACTAATCCATTGACACGTAAAGGATATTGTTCACCTCCCACTAATCCATTGACACGTAAAGGATATTGTTCACCTCCGACTAATTTATCGACCCGCAAGGATATTGTTCACCTCACACTAATCTATTGACACGTAAAGGATATTATTCATCTCCCACTAATCCATTGACACGTAAAGGATATTGTTCACCTCCCACTAATCCATTGACACGTAAAGGATATTGTTCACCTCACACTAATCCATTGACACGTAAAGGATATTATTCATCTCCCACTAATCTATTGACACGTAAAGGATATTGTTCACCTCCCACTAATCCATTGACACATAAAGGATATTGTTCACCTCCTACTAATCTATCGACACGCAAGGATATTGTTCACCTGACGCTAATCCATTGACACGCAAGGATATTGTTCATCTCCCACTTATCTATTGACATGGTAAAGGATATTGTTCACCGCCCACTATCGATACGTTGTTCTTCTTCCAAGAAACTGTGAAGTTTTCGTCTTCAGGTACTATGTAACATTCCAATATCAGCTTGTCCGATCCCAAATCAACTTCAGATTTGGGCCACAGATCTATAGGGGAAGGCCGAAAACGTGGTTTCTCCGCTGACGAGAGCCCACAAATGGTGACCATCAACAAGGTGAGAAGACTCAGTCTCCAGACGGATGTCATCATTCCAGGGGCTTTAGTCGTTTACTGGAAATTGAAATATAACAAGATAATCATCAATTATTCACCGAGCAGACGTTGCAAATCTCGTTCCGCTCTCGCTGGACAGGTTCCGGTTCTGGGTTTATGAAGATCCCAATTTTCAACACTCTCGCAATCGCGTCTTTTCCCACTCGGCGTTCTTTACTATTTTAATGTGTTCGCATACTGTATGGAATATATTGTCAGAGTAGATATGTGACGACGCAAAAACAACAGCATTTATATTTCTCTCGTCTTCTGAACTTGACAGGATCCTGTCCAATGTAATGTATTCTGGAGGACCCCTGCTCTCCGAATGCAAATATGGAACTTCAACCTAAATGCAGATATCATAACTAAACATTAATATTAACTGAGAGTGAAAAATATAAACATAGTATATCCTTCAAACCTATCGAGAGCAACTAAACTTTAAGATATCTAACGGAAAAAGTCAAATTTATACTTCATTTCCAGCCAACCTCTTTGGATTTGACGATTTTTCTATCGTTTAACACGCAATTTTGGCACTTTTCTCTTCAGACAAATTGTAAGGTGTGTTACTTCGCGAGCAGTAGGCCGATGATGTGCCCGGGAGCGGTCGCTGCTCAGCATTTTGGAAGGTTGCAATAGATGTCTTAGAGCAGCCATGTTGGTGTAATTCTGGTCACCCCATGATGAGTATACATACGGGGGTTAGTGACAATGTGCGACATTCATCACGCGTCATTTGCTCCGCCATGTCACGACTTTAAGAGTCGTCCTTCTCCTTACACCCCAGGTGGGGTTACACGCCTATGAGGGTAAAGTCACCATCGTGGAAGACCGCAATGTCTGCCGGTCTGGTTCGGAGTCTACATCGTATACGGTTACGCTACACACTGACGGTTGGACAAAATTTAAACGGGTGGCAACATTATCCACATAGATAACGCCATCTACGTACACCGTGGACCGTTCTTCGCACGTATGGGACGTTACCACGACCCAATTCGAAGTTTCACCCTAGACCCAGATCTGTGGATGGCCTTCGAGAAATTGGCACATATTGTGAACCAGCTGCTTACACCGGATGACCGATCAGCCGTCCAGTTGGGCTGGGCTCGTGCCCTGAGTGACGCCGGCGGCAGAACCCAATGAGCAAATTATCAACCGCATCAATTGATTGAAATTGTAGTTTAAGGGCCGCTTCCCATTCGGATTTCGCGGCCCATCAACTCAATGTTTTATTTGAATTTCGCGGTACATTTCTTTGTTTTTTATTATCTTTTCCAGCGCTAAGTATATAAATAAATAAATAAATAACAATGAGAGATTAGTAGGAGATATCAATAGAAGTAAATAAGAATCGCTAAGTACAAGTTCGTAAGTCTCTTTCTGGTTTTTGGTTAAGTTATACTGGTAAATATGAGTTCACTGTAATCGCGTGGATGATTCCTTTGTCTTTGTACCCCTTTGTACGCACAAAGCCGTCCAGAAAAAACTGGGAGAACAGTAGTATATAAAACACCGATTCCTTAGCATTTTCAGGGTACCCGAAAAACAGCTGCAATCGGGAACCCTCCAAATGAGGTAGAATTTACTTTTATGCCATGCAGGAGTGTGACCATGATAGGAGATGTACTGAAGTGTGACGTCATGTATGACGTCACTATTTGGGGTACCCGAAAAAGAGCGCCAATCGGGAACCCTCCTTTCCGGGAACCCTCCAAATAAGATAGAATCGGTCTTTTATGACATGCAGGAGTGTGAACATGATAGGACATGTACTGAAGTGTGACGTCATGTATGACGTCACTTCCGGTCTGCGTCAATCGGGCGTGTGTATTCCTCCGCGGTGATGCGGTCTGGTGGTGATGCGGTCTGCCTCCGCGGAGAAAAAGTAGTCCCTAGACTTGAAATACGCTGCATGGTCCGATTGGGCCGTATGAGGTATCAAAGTGGGGTTGAAATATCGGCATTCTGCGCATGCGCGGTGGCCAAAGGGTATGAAAATAGACGTTTTGGAGCTAGGGGAGCCACTAATGGTCGAATGGGGTCATATGAGGTATCCATGTGAAGCATTCGTGAAGGGGCATCTGACTGGACTAGCGGCTCGAGCGTTGTCACCATTCTGCGCATGCGCAGACAGGGAATTGTGGGAAAAGGGTATGGAAATAGACGTTTTGGGATCTAGGGGAGCCCCTAATGGGCCGATGGAGTTGTATGAGGTATCAATGTGAAGCCTATGTGAAGGGGCATCCAGTCATGGGTGGGTGCATGTAAAATTTTTCCTGAAAAAAAAACGGAACACGGACTTTATCGAAAAATCCTGGAAAATGCCTATATGGGGTATGGGGGGTATATAGGTCGCCGGGCTTAACGGGGCTTGCCTATCAATAGAGTTATCTCCCCCTAGTTCCAGGGTGGGTGTATGTAAAAATTTTCCTGAAAAAATACGGAACACGGACTTTATCCTAAATTACGGGAAAATGCCTATATGGGGTATGGGGGGGGGTATAGGACCATCCTGGGAAACCTACTTCTCGACATTTGCGGTATAGGTTGTGGGGTCTCGTTTTCTTAGTCTCGTCAAGACAAACATGATAGGAAGTGTCGCGGAGCGAATCGTTGAAATTTTTGGAAAAAGTCACCGAGACCCATATAGACCCATATAGTCCCATACTGGGGGTATAGGACCAATGTTTGTCCCACTGGGAAACCTACTCCTATACATTTGCGGTATGGTTGTTTGGATTTGTTTTCTTAGTCTCGTCAAGACAAACATGATAGGAAGTGTCCCGGAGCGAAACGGTGAATTTTTTGAAAAAAGTTCAGGGAGACCCATATAGACCCATATAGTCCCATACTGAGGGTATAGGACCAATGTTTGTCCCACTGGGAAACCTACTTCTATACATTTGCGGTATGGTTGTTTGGATTTGTTTTCTTAGTCTCGTCAAGACAAACATGATAGGAAGTGTCCCGGCACGAAACGGTGAAATTTTTGAAAAAAGTTCGAGGTCTGTCTATAGCCCCATATAGCCCCATGTAGACCCATATACTGGGATATAAGTCCAATGTATGTATAAATCCATACGGGGTGGACATGTTGGAGTCTAGGTGAGTCCCTGGTGGTCCAATAGTGTCGTATGAGGTCTTATTTTGAAGCTCTCATGCAGGAGCACTTGACTACACTAATGGTTCGTACGTTGTCAATATTCGGCGCATGCGCAGCCTGGCCGTAGTATAGAAAGCAGGCATTTTTGGGGGTGTGTGTGGGTGTGTTTGGGTTAGAGATGGGCTATTCACGGTTCGAATGGGTCGTGTGAGGTATCAATGTGAAGCCTATGTGAGGGAGCATCTGATGGCGTGGATGTGGGGTAGAAATAGGGTCATTCTGCGCATGTGCAGTCTGGCCGTGGTATAGAAAGCAGGCATTTTGGGAGGTATGTGGGTGTGTGTTTGGGGTAGAGATGGACCGCTGTGGGTTCGAATGGGTCGTGGAAGGTGTCAAAGTGAAGCTTGTGTGGGTTAGAGTCAGAATGGTGTGTTTTTAAATGCAAGTTGCGTCAATCTGCGCATGCGCAGTTGGTTGTAGTAAGTAAAGTGGCCATTTTGGGGCAGTGAAGGAAGGTATTTGGTGTAGAGAGGGACCATCCTTGGTCCGAATGCGTCTTGTGAGGTGTCATTTTGTAGCTCTTGGGGTGTAGACCCCGATTTGAGGGATGTTCACGTCATCTGTGACGTCATTGGTGACGTCATCACTACGAGTAGTAGCCAAAGTTGACATTTTGGGGCAGTGAAAGGAAGGTATTTGGTGTAGAGCGGGACCATCCTTGGTCCGAATGCGTCGTATGAGGTGTCATATTGTAGCAACGCCCGCCAACGCCAAGCTTAACGCTTCAACGCCCTGGTGAAATATCTCAGAAGTTCTGATTTTCTAGATATTCCATGGAATTGTCACTAATTCTTCGAAATGCAGTGACGCCCGTCAACGCTTGTAGTTATGCCTTAACGCTCTAACATAACGCCTTGACGCCATGATATAGACCGGAGAGAGAACAACAACAAAAACAAGGATGACACATGAGAGAACAAAAACAACAAGAAGTTTTTTCATATAGTTTATTTTCCCCAATGTTACATCATACCCACGCTGGAGGAGCCGCGTTGGGTATGTTTACAACTCAAAAAGACTCTTGCCCAATCAGAGGCCACCATTTGCATCTATCATATTCGTTCCTGTCCGTTAGATGTATTCTTGTCCAATCAGAAGTCGCCATTTCAGCAAGTTCCATCTTCGGCCATGTTCGCTCTGAACCGTTTATTCTAATCATCGTCGGACAGGCCTGGATATTCTTCGGGCAGCATGTCCTGAAACAGTTGTTTGCGCATTCTGATCGCATTTTCCAGGGCCTCGGTGGGTGGTAGCCCCATAGCCTCTTCCAAGTGACGCTTGGTCTTCATGATGGACCTGTGCGTGGGGTCGCCTTTCATTTCAAGCGGTAGTAAGGTATACTGCTCATAGATCGCCATGGCTGTTTTCCTGATGCGGGGGCGCATTTGGGTGTACGTCTGTTGTAAATTATCCTCTCCGGCGTCCTCGATCGCTGCAGCGTAAGTATTGATAGCTGCTGTCACAATACGATCCCAGAAGGTAGGTTCTGCCTCACTTTCCACGGACGTATACTGACTATCTGAGGTCAAGCTCTCCGTATCACTAGATACACTCTCAGCAATCGCTGTTTCGGTATCAGTCGATACACTCTCAGCAGTCTCTGTATCAGCATCCCCCTCAACGGACTCCTCGGAGTCTTCAATCCCATGTATACTTTTCTGGTGTCGCATCATATCGTAATGTCTGGTGAACGTGCGTTCGCACTCAGAGCAAGTATAAGTCATGTTGACGGTTGAACGTCGACTGTGCGTGTTTTTGGAAATACGCTCGCTTTTATAGATAGTAACGCCCGTCAACGCTTAGCTTAACGCTTCAACGCCCTGGTGAATTAGCTCAGAAGCTCTGATTTCCATGGAATTGACACCAATTCATCGAAATGCAGCGACGCCCGTCAACGCCCGTCGTTACGCCTTAACGCCCGTCTCAACGCCTTAACACACTTTCTTAACGCTTTAACGTCGTTTAATGATGCGTTCAAACAAATGTTTCTTTTGTGCTACTGCCCTGACATACGCCGCTTTCCAGTTCATGCCCGAGGTTTTCAACATCGACGCTGTTCTTTCGATTTCCATATGGACTGGGTCCTTGTCCAACAATTTCTTATGGGTCACGAGGTCGACATACTGCTGACGTAAAGCCCGTCGTAGTCTGGGTGCCAATCTGTAATGGGCTAAAATTGCGGCTTCTTTTTTCGAATATCCTTTGTGTTGAAACTTGTTTTCTGTGGCCCTCAACGTCTCGCCCATCTCGGCGTCCATACTTTCTTTGAACAAATCCTTCCATAGCCTCGAGTTCACGTTATGTTCATTCCCTTGTACGGGTACGGGTTGGGCCTTCACGGTTGGGTGATATTCCGGGACTGATGGTATGAAGCGGACCCGCTGTATGGGGGTGGATTGCTGCTGCTGCTCGGCGGATGGTGTAGGGGTATATGACGTTGCGGTGATTCCTCGCCGGGTAACAGGTGGGTCGTCAGCCGACGATCTTCGGGGGTATGGGCTTTTAAATCTACGAACAGGTAGCCGTACGGACGGCTTGTCGCCCCTTGAAACGCCTGCATGAAATGGTCGATGTTCTGAGGATAAATTCGACTACCAAACACACGGATTTGTGCTCTGTCAATGGGATTGGAGAACAACACAAAGTATTGGCAGTTCAAGGCAATATCTCTGGACGCCTTCCCTTGAGGAAAGAGATTCTGGGTCAAATAGATGACGGACAGATTCCGATGATGGGATCCTTTAGTAAACAAGTCGGCGACGTGTGAATTGTCCTTGGCCGCACTCATCAGATCATCTAGCACTACCACGTTGGTCTGCTCGGGGTCAAAGTAATACGGTTCGTTTATGTCGTGGGGAATCCCTGGGACGAAGCTCACATTCTGTAACCTTGTAGTTTCGTAGGCGGGCTGCCATTGGCTATAACACCAAACAACACGTGTCGGAGCTGGGGTTGCCACACCTCCCTCTAAGAACTTCATCACCCAGGACGTCTTTCCACATGCCGTAGGGCCGCTCACCGTCATCGTATAGGGATGCTCTACTGCTCTTGTTGGACCTATAGCGGGACTCGGCTGTGTCTCTTGGTTGTGTTTGCGTTGAATGTGCCTGAGCATACTATCGCGACGAGAGAATGTTCTCTGACAGAACGTACACGTACACGACATGTTCATCAGTCGACCAATACATATGGACTGATGATGGACACATGTTCATTCCTATATTTAAAGACTCTACCACCACCACACACACCACCACCAAACTCCACCAACACCACCGCCACACACCACCAACACCACCAACCAAACGCCACCACCAACGCCACCAACGCCACCACCAACGCCACCAACGCCACCACCGGGCGTTGACGGGCGTCAACGCCCGGTGGTGGTGGTGGTGGTAGCCCCCGTGTGGCAGAGCTCTTGGATCGGAGCTCTCGGAGCTCAAAGCTTGCGGAGCTCAGAGCTCGGAAATGACGTCATCGCAGGCATGCGCAGCGTGTGTATGTGTGTGTGTATGTATGCCTCTGTGTGTGTATGTGTGTGCTTGCGAGTGTTTCTTGGATCGGAGCTCTTGGAGCTCAAAGCCTGTGGAGCTCAGAGCTCGGAAGTGACATTTGCATATGACCTCTGTGAGGTCACTTCCGCTTCCATTCACGTGACCGGAACTGACCTTTGACCCCGGCGCGCAAAGGTTTCCACCGCGATGGAAACCTTTACACCGCGCGCGCGCGTTGGTGGCGTTGGTGGTGGCGTTGGTGGCGTTGGTGGTGGTGTTGGTGGTGTGTGGCGGTGGTGTTGGTGAAGTTGGTGGTGGTGTGTGTGGTGGTGGTAGAGCCTTTAAATATAGGAATGAACATGTGTCCATCATCAGTCCATATGTATTGGTCGACTGATGAACATGTCGTGTACGTGTACGTTCTGTCAGAGAACCTTCTCTCGTCGCGATAGTCCTGGGTGATGAAGTTCTTAGAGGGAGGTGTGGCAACCCCAGCTCCGACACGTGTTGTTTGGTGTTATAGCCAATGGCAGCCCGCTTACGAAACTACAAGGTTACAAAATGTGAGCTTCGTCCCAGGGATTCCCCACGACATAAACGAACCGTACTTTGACCCCGAGCAGACCAACGTGGTAGTGCTAGATGATCTGATGAGTGCGGCCAAGGACAATTCACACGTCGCCGACTTGTTTACTAAAGGATCCCATCATCGAAATCTGCCCGTCATCTATTTGACCCAGAATCTCTTTCCTCAAGGGAAGGCGTCCAGAGATATTGCGTTGAACTGCCAATACTTTGTGTTGTTCTCCAATCCCATTGACAGAGCACAAACCCGTGTGTTTGGTAGTCGAATTTATCCTCAGAACATCGACCATTTCATGCAGGCGTTTCAAGGGGCGACAAGCCGTCCGTACGGCTACCTGTTCGTAGATTTAAAAGCCCATACCCCCGAAGATCGTCGGCTGACGACCCACCTGTTACCCGGCGAGGAATCACCGCAACGTCATATACCCCTACACCATCCGCCGAGTCCACTCCTGGCAGAGCAGCAGCAGCAACCCACCCCCATACAGCGGGTCCGCTTCATACCATCAGTCCCGGAATATCACCCAACCGTGAAGGCCCAACCCGTACCCGTACAAGGGAATGAACATAACGTGAACTCGAGGCTATGGAAGGATTTGTTCAAAGAAAGTATGGACGCCGAGATGGGCGAGACGTTGAGGGCCACAGAAAACAAGTTTCAACACAGGATATTCGAAAAAAGAAGCCGCAATTTTAGGCCATAACAGATTGGCACCCAGACTGGGACGGGCTTTACATCAGCACTATGTCGACCTCGTGACCCATAAGAAATTGTTGGACAAGGACCCAGTCCATATGGAAATCGAAAGAACAGCGTCGATGTTGAAAACCTCGGGCATGAACTGGAAAGCGGCGTATGTCAGAGCAATAGCACAAAAGCAACATTTGTTTGAACGCATCATTAAACGACGTTAAAGCGTTAAGAAAGTGTGTTAAGGCGTTGAGACGGGCGTTAAGGCGTAACGACGGGCGTTGACGGGCGTCGCTGTATTTCGATGAATTGGTGTCAATTCCATGGAAATCGGAGCTTCTGAGCTAATTCACCAGGGCGTTGAAGCGTTAAGCTAAGCGTTGACGGGCGTTACTGTCTATAAAAGCGAGCGTATTTCCAAAAACACGCACAGTCGACGTTCAATCGTCAACATGACTTATACTTGCTCTGAGTGTGAACGCACGTTCACCAGATATTACGATATGATGCGACACCAGAAAAGTATACATGGGATTGAAGACTCCGAGGAGTCCGTTGAGGGGGATGCTGATACAGAAACTGATGAGAGTGTATCGACTGATACCGAAACAGCGATTGCTGAGAGTCTATCTAGTGATACGGAGAGCTTGACCTCAGATAGTCAGTATACGTCCGTGGAAAGTGAGGCAGAACCTACCTTCTGGGATTGAATTGTGACAGCAGCTATCAATACTTACGCTGCAGCGATCGAGGACGCCGGAGAGGATAATTTACAACAGACGTACACCCAAATGCGCCCCCGCATCAGGAAAACAGCCATGGCGATCTATGAACAGTATACTTTACTACCGCTTGAAATGAAAGGCGACCCCACGCACAGATCCATCATGAAGACCAAGCGTCACTTGGAAGAGGCTATGGGGCTACCACCCACCGAGGCCCTGGAAAATGCGATCAGAATGCGCAAACAACTGTTTCAGGACATGCTGCCCGAAGAATATCCAGGCCTGTCCGACGATGATTAGAATAAACGGTTCAGAGCGAACATGGCCGAAGATGGAACTTGCTGAAATGGCGACTTCTGATTGGACAAGACTACATCTAACGGACAGGAACGAATATGATAGATGCAAATGGTGGCCTCTGATTGGGCAAGAGTCTTTTTGAGTTGTAAACATACCCAACGCGGCTCCCCCAGCGTGGGTATGATGTAACATTGGGGAAAATAAACTATATGAAAAAACTTCTTGTTGTTGTTTGTTCTCTCATGTGTCATCCTTGTTTTTGTTGTTGTTCTCTCTCCGGTCTATATCATGGCGTCAAGGCGTTATGTTAGAGCGTTAAGGCATAACTACAAGCGTTGACGGGCGTCACTGCATTTCGAAGAATTAGTGACAATTCCATGGAATATCTAGAAAATCAGAACTTCTAAGCTATTTCACCAGGGCGTTGAAGCGTTAAGCTTGGCGTTGGCGGGCGTTGCTACAATATGACACCTCATACGACGCATTCGGACCAAGGATGGTCCCGCTCTACACCAAATACCTTCCTTTCACTGCCCCAAAATGTCCACTTTGGCTACTACTCGTACTGATGACGTCACCAATGACGTCAGAGATGACGTGAACATCCCTCAAATCGGGGTATACACCCCAAGAGCTACAAAATGACACCTCATAAGACGCATTCGGACCAAGGATGGTCCCTCTCTACACCAAATACCTTCCTTCACTGCCCCAAAATGGCCACTTTACTTACTACAACCAACTGCGCATGCGCAGATTGACGCGACTTGCATTTAAAAACACACCATTCTGACTCTAACCGACACAAGCTTCACTTTGACACCTTTCACGACCCATTCGGACCATCTCTACCCCAAACACACACCCACATACCCCCCAAAATGCCTGCTTTCTATACTACGGCCAGACTGCGCATACGCAGAATGACCCTATTTCTACCCCACATCCACGCCATCAGATGCTCCCTCACATAGGCTTCACATTGATACCTCACACGACTCAATCGAACCGTGAATAGCCCATCTCTAACCCAAACACACCCACACACACCCCCAAAAATGTCTGCTTTCTATACTACGGCCAGGCTGCGCATGCGCCGAATATTGACAACGTACGAACCATTAGTGTAGTCAAGTGCTCCTGCATGAGAGCTTCAAAATAAGACCTCATACGACACCATTGGACCACCAGGGACTCACCTAGACTCCAACATGTCCACCCCGTATGGATTTATATATACATTGGGCTAAAATCCCAGTATATGGGTCTATATGGGGCTATATGGGGCTATAGACAGACCTCGAACTTTTTTCAAAAATTTCACCGTTTCGTGCCGGGACACTTCCTATCATGTTTGTCTTGACGAGACTACGAAAACAAATGCAAACAACCATACCGCAAATGTATAGAAGTAGGTTTCCCAGTGGGACAAACATTGGTCCTATACCCTCAGTATGGGACTATATGGGTCTATATGGGTCTCCTTGAACTTTTTTCAAAAATTTCACCGTTTCGCTCCGGGACACTTCCTATCATGTTTGTCTTGACGAGACTAAGAAAACAAATCCAAACAACCATACCGCAAATGTCTAGAAGTAGGTTTCCCAGTGGGACAAACATTGGTCCTATACCCCAGTATGGGACTATATGGGTCTATATGGGTCTCCCTGAACTTTTTCCAAAAATTTCAACGATTCGCTCCGCGACACTTTCTATCATGTTTGTCTTGACGAGACTAAGAAAACGAGACCCCCACAACCTATACCGCAAATGTCGAGAAGTAGGTTTCCCAGGATGGTCCTATACCCCCCATACCCCATATAGGCATTTTCCGTAATTTAGGATAAAGTCCGTGTTCCGTATTTTTTCAGGAAAAAATTTACATACACCCACCCTGGAACTAGGGGGAGATAACTCTATTGATAGGCAAGCCCCGTTAAGCCCGGCGACCTATATACCCCCATACCCCATATAGGCATTTTCCCGGATTTTTCGATAAAGTCCGTGCTCCGTTTTTTTTTTCAGGAAAAATTGTACATGCACCCACACATGACTGGATGCCCCTTCACGAATGCTTCACATGGATACCTCATATGACCCCATCGGCCCATTAGGGGCTCCCCTAGATCCCAAAACGTCTATTTCCATACCCTTTCCCCACAATTCCCTGTCTGCGCATGCGCAGAATGGTGACAACGCTCGAGCCGCTAGTCCAGTCAGATGCCCCTTCACGAATGCTTCACATGGATACCTCATATGACCCCATTCGACCATTAGTGGCCCCCCTAGCTCCAAAACGTCTATTTGCATACCCTTTGGCCACCGCGCATGCGCAGAATGCCGATATTTCAACCCCACACCCAGCCCATCAGATGCCCCTTCACGAATGCTTCACTTTGATACGGTTGCCCTCCACAGTTTCGTAGTAATGGCCCCTCTCTAATTTCATAATACGATAGACTGCCCTTGTTCTGCTACATCATAATTCTTGTCTCCTTAATAGCTTATATCTATAATGCCATCCTATTCAGCATTATCAGCGCTGCAAACGAGTACGTACAAATCGAGGGCTGGCTTCGTCTACACGCTGATCGGGATCATGGAGTAAACTTTGTCCTGCCTCAGTTATGCCCCTTGGGTGTGCCTAAAAATCGGGACTCATTTACGGGAAGAAAATCTGACAAAAAACGGTTAGGTTGACACCCACTTTTGTTTGCCTTTTTAAGTTGAGACCGGACCAGAGAACGTGTGTAAGAAGTTTAATTAAAATCGCTCTTACAGATTTTTCTGGAAATTGAGCCGAGTTTGACCATTTTTCGACATTTTAAGGGGTTTTCTAGGAAAAATGAAGCAAGCATGAAGAAGAATGTTCGAGTTTAAATTTTCTATAACATAGCAGTGGTATATCTTAAAATAATAGTTTCATCGTGCTCTTTCAGAAAATATATACATATAAGTGATTTGGGTTGAAGGTTTTACGACAACTGGTGGCCGAAAAACGGACCCATAGTCTATTCCATGCCGAATGAAAGAATCTCTGGAGTGCACCCTACCTCATACGACCCAATCGGACCATGCAGCGTATTTCAAGTCTAGGGACTACTTTTTACACACGCCCGATTGACGCCGAGCGGAAGTAACGTCATACATGACGTCACACTTCAGTACATGTCCTATCATGTTCACACTCCTGCATGTCATAAAAGACCGATTCTACCTTATTTGGAGGGTTCCCGAAAAGGAGGGTTCCCGATTGGCGCTCTTTTTCGGGTACCCCAAATAGTGACGTCATACATGACGTCACACTTCAGTACATGTCCTATCATGGTCACACTCCTGCATGACATAAAAGTAAATTCTACCTCATTTGGTGGGTTCCCGATTGCAGCTGTTTTTCGGGTACCCTGAAAATGCTAAGGAATCGGTGTTTTATATACTACTGAGAACCATGGGTGTCTTCAGGATTTTTCGAATCGACTTCCCTAACGACGCCCTTGGAAACAGGGTGGGTTCTTCCAGAAATCTGTGCCTGTAACAATGCTTAACCGCATCAAGGCAAGAGACTATCCTTATATACCTCTGTTAAAGATGTGACACTTGACACCCATAGGCCACCGTCGGAGGACGACAACGCCATAGATTATCCGGATAGGCTCAGTCAACGCAGAATATATACAACGGTGGCAGAACCTGATGAAACCCTTCGGAAAGGAACATCGACCGTTATAAATACAAGGTACACCCGGGGTCCTTCATCAGTCATCAATATGAAGGGCTGGGAGAAGGTGTTTGACAGGTTGTATTACAGTCCAGAGAGTCCGGCTGATTATAGTGCATCGTCTGCCCCCTATCGAGCCGCTAAACTCCACGGCATTCGTCTATCGCAATTCCGAGATTGGCTCAAACAACAAGACATCTATACCTTACATCGAGCTGCCCGTTGCCGTGCTCTACGGAACCGTGTCATCGCTGCCGGTATATAGATGCGTATTTGCCACTGACTCCGACTCAGAAGGCGAAGTTGGCCAAGCATAAGGCAGATCTACGGACCGTGGTCCAGAAGCGAGTCTCCCAAACACAGAAGGAACAGATCTTACAAAAGGCGGGTTTCTCGGAGCCATCTCAGCTCCGTTGGCTGCCTCTGTGCTAGGTCAATTACTCGGAGGACTCTTTAATCAACAATGAACGAAAAATAGCTCTGGTGGACCCACGCCTGCCTCAAAACCTACACTCTCCGTATCCCGTCCCACCCGATGAAGACGTTGAACACACTAGATCAAGAGATGCAACAGATTCTACAACGACACGAGTTAAGCGACAGTGACAACATACAGCAGTAGAATCAGACGCTGCATCGATACATCACGTTCATAGGGCAATACAAAACCGCTGGAACAAACCCACTGTCCGTCCGCCAACGCACAATGCGCCGTAGGGAATGAAAGACCTGCACCACCGAGACTGCGCAACAGTCGACGACCGACCCAACGAGGACGCACATCGATGACCCGATATATCTTTGCTTAAACATGTCCTCCCTCCACGCCGAATCCTGTAGATCAGTGTCGAATGGGTGGAGCATCTGCCGCTCCCCAGCATCAATGAAACATGGCCCAATCTAAACACCTTTACATTTCACCTTTAAAAATACCGGTATATATATACTATCGATCCATCTACCAAGAAAGGCGTGCGTTCAAATTACACCTGTAGCTTGGCATGTCAATAATGTGTGTCAAGGGAAAAATGATAACCGCTCCGATGGGTGAAATTGGATGTACTGTGAAAAACAGCTGTTCATGACCGTCAGATCTCGCCTTCTGATTGGTTGATGGGTTTGCATGTCGCGTGCGGTGGCGAACAATCACTGTGGCACTTTTGTGGTTCTTCGAGCACCGGAAAGGGAATTTCATTCAAAGTTTTCCACTGTTTAAGCTTAATTCTGATGAAAAACCTAGGGTATACGAGCATAACTCCAACAAGCCCCCGTCTGGATGTGCAATCCAAATGTGTGCTGAGCGTGACGCTAAACCTTAATTTTCTTTCTCTCTCTCTCCAAATATTTTCTAAATATCGAATTTCCATAAAACTGGGCAAAAAAATGGTCTGAACCAGTAGAAACGACAATTAAAATTGTATTCGATGAGTATTCGAACATACTTTTAGAGGACTTTAGTGTTCCCTTTTTAATTTTATTTACAAAAAAACGAATATGTTTTGGAGCGTTCTAATAAAAATAATGATCAACGTTCAGTGAGAAACACAATACGCAAGACAATGTACACCAAGAACGTCGCTGATACGTAGGCCCTACCAGTGCTGGGTCATATGTTTTATCGTGGGTACCGCACAATATTTTTCTTCAAAAGTTCTTCAAACACATCTACAAAAAAATATAACATATCGGGAGATCCTCCGCCAATATAATACAAACTCAAAGAAAGTACAGTAAGGTGACTCGGTGGTAAGATGCTGCACGGCGAAACGTAAAGTCGTGATATCGAAACACAACGTGGTCGGATTTTTTTTTTGTCAATAATATTTTTTTGGATATAAGCAGCGAATCAATTTTACCAGTATATATTTAATATTTGTTTTGGCAAGCAGTGAACCAATTGTACTGGTATATATTAATTATTATTATTTTACAAGCAGCGCATCAATTTTTGTATATTTAATAAAATATTGACATCAGTAATATGTATGGAATAAAACCTGTTGAGTGACGGGTCACAAGCACGGCACCGACGTACTAACAACGTGTTTTTCACCAATCGCACCTCGCCGATGTCATGTACGGGATGACCTGGGGCGACGTAGGCCAAACGTAGCGGTTGTCATCTCGAAAATATCCATCTTGGACCCACGTAGTTGGATTGTTTGCATTCCGCGAGGGGTGGTCTCCTCAGAAAATACTGCATAGCCCCTGGTGTATGGGCCCGAAGAGCAAACACCCAGTATATATATATATGTATTTTTTTAAATACCCATATGACCTTTGACCACCGAACATCCCCGGAAATGACGTCACCGACCTTGACCGGAAATGCCCTTTGACATTTGACCCGGAAGTCACACCGTATCGGAAATCAAGTGACCGGAAGTCACGTCATCACTACTTGACGTCATCACCCTCGCCTTCAATACTAATGAATTTGCTCTTTATATACTACTCCCGTGTGGGAGTTTTTTTGCACATGATTGCCAGAAATTGACGTTTTTGTGGCTAATTCCAATTAGTAATACACGCGATAAAAATACAAGCAGAGATACCGAATGTTCACCATTTTCTTCTTAGATAACATGTTGAGTGCACATTTTTCACCGATTCCCAAAATCTTATTGAAAGCAATGTTATTTCTTTGATTCTCTCATTCATACGGAGACAACATGGTCAAAATATATGATTTTTTATACATGATCTTTTTTCAAGTATTGCTTCAATATAAAAGTATTATTTAGGGGACTTTACTATCAATTGTTTTGCGTCTGAAAGGTAACTATACCCCTTAAGTTTTCCTAGCAACCAGATCCCTATATGCATAATATAAGATTTTTCGATACCACATAAGTATTTGCTCAATTGGATTGGTATGAATAAGTCAAAACTGGATAATTAATTCAGGCAATAACAGATTTTGGTACGACGTGACATCATCTCCCCCTAAGGTATCTACTAACACACAAAATATGTGACTTGGAATGATTTCCTGATTTTGGGGTGTCCTTGATCATTGACCTTGACCTAAATTTCGATACATGACACATCGTCTCCCCTTAACTCCCTCTATACCGGCATTTTGAACAGTTCCATGCTGGTATCAACACTTTCAAGGCCATGATTGGAGAGGAGATATATTTATCATTGGCTACATGCTTCCAAAGATAATACCCCAAGCTTTCGAACAAGATATAATATGATGAAAATATTCATTTAGAAATTCTTTTTGTTTGCATGCCAATGACAGCCAATCATTGAAATACATTTCTATCGGTACAATTTTACCGATACGGTACAGAGGGGGTTAATGTATCCACGGACACACAAAAAAGCATTTTTTAATGATTCTCTGATTTTGGGGTCCCAGTAACCTTTGACCTCGACCAAAATGTTGGTATGTGATACATCTTTTCCCCTTATGAATACACTCGAAAAAATTAGGAATTTCCAATAATTTCCTGATGTTTAGGCCACAGTGACCTTTGACCTTTGACCTTTGATATCGATGTACATTTGGTATGCGATACATCGTCTCCACCTAGCGTATCCACTCACAAAAATAGCAACTGTAGATAGAAAATTGACACGGATCTAGATTGGACACGAACGGTCAAATGATTTCATGATTTTCAGGCAAATGACCTTTGACCTATGATCTCGATCTCAATTTTGGTACGCGACACATCGTCTCCCCCTAAGGTATTCACTCACCAAAATTGAAACAAGATAGAAAACTGTCCACGATCACCGATTCTTTGATTTTTAGGCCAGAGTGACCTTTGACCTCTGATCTCGACCTCAATTTTGGTACGCGACACATCGTTTCCCCCTAGGGTTTCCACTCATCAGAATATTAGAACTGTAGATAGAAAACTGTGACAGATATTGACCGGATACGAACGGTTCACGAACGGTTCGATGATTTCCTGATTTTTAGGCCAGTGGCCTTTGACCTCCGACCTCCGACCTCGACCTCCATTTTATCAATTATAAATCCATTTATCATTTGCGTACACTTTGCCATCCATAAGATGGCTTGTGAATCGTGTGTCTCCATTATCGCGGAGCGATATCCGGTGTTTTACCGGATTCTGTTCGGTCTTCATCCGGCGGAGAACAGACTCGAAAACTCTGATAAATTACAGGTTTTCATACATACCCCGGAAACAGATATTGCCTGGGCTTACAAAATATATAGGTATGAATAACTTTCGTATCATCCAAGAGGTGTGGGAGATCTGTAATTTTGAACAAATAGATCATCACAGGACTCAAAAATGGCGGGTTACGTTGGGAGACTTTAGCTGATCGGCTGACGAAGTCACATGGTATTGATTTCTGGAAATTCCCTCTAGCAGTTGCCGAAAGTAGTCTGAAATGGATACACACGATCCCAGGGTCAGTCTTACCGTGTATAGATGGCCCAGATGGTTACAGGTTGATCCATTTATATGCGATTGAATATCACAATGTTTAGGTTGATATTTCATTATGAAGACAAGAAATTGGCTTCATTACTGTCACACACAAAAGAGTTTTCATATGTGAACGTCACATATAATTTACTTTCCTTTTCAGCTCATCTCTTATGATCTCATGCTGGTCTCTGACAATTGAACACTCTTTTCTCAAAGCCTTGCAATGGTTTAACTTTCGTGGGTCGAAAACTGAAATATTTGTGGTTACAGGTTTTTCCCACGAGCTGGCAGGCTTTTGAGTATCGGTAATTATTCTAACCTGACCTTATCCTGCGGATCAAATATCGTCACATTTTCAGTGTTGTGTGTAATAATGTATAGGCAGTAGCTCTATATAGCTCTCTATAATGTGTTCTGTGCAAAGTAGATGAAAATCCGGCTTGAGTATAGTAAACACGCTAGAGTTGCCATCTGCAATAATAACAACATCACCTCCACCTGGGTGAACACTCTCGTTTATTAGTGCCACTACAAGCCAGCACTTCACGGTTGAAGTGTTTAGCGGCAACCCGCATATATGCGCAAGGATTTTGTACAGATGAAATAGTTTTATTAAATTAAAGTCCGCGAACGTTCCAGAATATTTTTCCTTCCCACTATAATATATAGATTATGTGGTGGGAAATCTCTTCAAACTTAATTTTAACGAATTGGCACTATGCACCTTGACTGCTGACCTATTGACCTCAATCTTAGTGCGATACCAGACAGTCACTTTCCGCCATTGCATCACCCTCGCTACCAGCCCTCTCCCGTCTCTCTCTTCTATCGTCCCCTGTATACGTATCCCATGGTGTTCGCGACACAGGGGCTTGTAGCTGGTCGGTTATTAATTATGATATTAATATTTATATATACTCTCCTCCTACTCTATATAAACAAGGGGAATCAGTGGATACCACGGTTTTCCCGCCAACCCCCCCGACCAAAACGGCAACTCAGAGATTCAATAAAACTGTATCCGTCCTTATTTCTTACCTCAATGTGCTCTCCAAACTTCAATTCATTAGTTCAAACTTAATAACTCTTCGATCTATTCCTTTTAGTTGCGTAAATCCATCAATCAAAACAGCTCAACTCCCGCCCTTTCAACGCTCCTGTCAAAGAACTGGGAACGGTAGTCGAGTGCACGTGACTAGCAAGTGACCCGCCGATACGGGCTGAATTGGTTCGCGTGATTTCAATGACCGAAATTACTACACTGAACTTTGCAGGAAATGTAATTTTTTCTAAAAAGACGTCAAAGGACGAAATACTTGGATGGTAGGCAATTTTACATAATCCGTGTAGTAATTTCGGCCATTGACGTCGCGAGAGCAAATTCAATCCGTATCGGTGGGTCACATGGCAGTCACGTGCACTCGACTACCGTTCCCAGTTCTTTGACATGAGCGTTGAAAGGGCGGGAGTTGAGCTGTTTTGATTGATGGATTTACGCAATTAAAATGAATAGATCGAAGAGTTATTAAGTTTGAACTAATGAATTGAAGTTTGGAGAGCACATTGAGGTAAGAAATAATAGTCTGTGGGCTTATGTAAAAAAAGCAAAATTTTGGGTAGATTCTTGGCACCAATGTTTAAGCACACCTAGAAACATCACTGATTAAGAAAAAAATGGGTGCCAGTTTTTGCATTAACATTTAGGGCCTCCATTTTGAATTTCAAAATGGCCGCCTTTTTTTAACCGATCTGTATGATTTTTTGTTATTCAACATTATTTTAAACATGTAATCGAAATGTGCGCAAATAGTTTGGGTTTGAAATGCATTACAGTTGAGACAACTGTTCATCTGAACTCGTTTGCATGGATATTAACCTGTTTTCGACGTTATTATCAAGAAATATTGGTATGAATGTGCAACTTCTTACTGTAGTCCGTGAGCTACTAGGGCTCACCTTGCACCCCCACTACAGACCGAAACTATGTTTTTTATGTGCTTTAGGACATGTCAGATAAGAAACAATTTGTTAACAGTCGATAAACTGGGACTCGCTACCCTTTTAATCACTTCGAAATTACTCCTGTGTTAATAAGTACAATTTTTGTGACAATAGGGGGTAGGGTTACAAGAATAGTCTTATCTTCCATAATTATTATCCAATCTTTATAATGTTGGCCACATATTATTCAGCATTGATTGCTGCATCGAATATTTACAAGATAATACCACTATTTGTTGGGTATGACATCACACAGGGACCATACATACAAAAGTAGGAGTAGTAGCGAAAGCTGGCGTTTTGGGGTGCGTGAGGGTGTGCTTGAGCGATTGAGGGACCATTCTTGGTTCGAATGCGTCGGGTGAGGTGTCAAAGTGAAGCCCTCGTTATGTAGACCACGGCTTGAGGGATCTCCACATGATCTGTGATGTCATTGGTGACGTCATCAGTAGGAGTAGTAGACAAAGTAGGCATTTTGAGGATGCGGAGGAAGGTTTTTGGGGTAGAGACGGACCATCCGTGGTCTAAATGGACCGTGTGGGGTGTCCCTCTGCATCTACATGCAGAGAGTTACAAGATGACACCCCACACGGTCCATTTATATCACGGATGGTCCATCTCTATCCCTTCCTCCGCATCCTCAGTACTCCTACTGATGTCACCAATGACATCACAGATCATGTGGAGATCCCTCAAGCCGTGGTCTACATACCGAGGCTTCACTTTGACACCTCACCCGACGCATTCGAACCAAGAATGGTTCCTCAATCGCTCAAGCACACCCTCACGCACCCCAAAACGCCAGCTTTCGCTACTACTCCTAAAGCACATAAAAAACATAGTTTCGGTCTGTAGTGGGGGGGGGGGGTGCAAGGTGAGCCCCAGTAGCTCACGGACTACTGGTATATGACAAATATTTTCTGCTCACAGTATGTAATAATGCATATCCAATGTGAACCAAATAAATTCCATGAAAATCAGAGCTTCTGAGCTAGTTCACCAGGGCGTTGAAGCGTTAAGCTGGGCGTTGACGGGCGTTGAGATGGGCATTAAGGCGTAACGACGGGCTTTGACGGACGTCGCTGCATTTCAACGAATTGGTGTCAATTCCATGGAAATCAGAGCTTCTGAGCTAATTCACCAGGGCGTTGAAGCGTTAAGCTAAGCGTTGACGGGTGTTACTGTCTATAAAAGCGAGCGTATTTCCAAAAACACGCACAGTCGACGTTCAACCGTCAACATGACTTATAGTTGCTCTGAGTGCGAACGCACGTTCACCAGACATTACGATATGATGCGACACCAGAACAATATACATGGGATTGAAGACTCCGAAGAGTCCGTTGAGGGGGATGCTGATACAGAGACTGCTGAGAGTGTATCGACTGATACCGAAACAGAGATTGCTGAGAGTCTATCTAGTGATACGGAGAGCTTGACCTCAGATAGTCAGCATACGTCCGTGGAAAGTGAGGCAGAACCTACCTTCTGGGATCGTATTGTGACAGCAGCTATCAATACTTACGCTGCAGCGATCGAGGACGCCGGAGAGGATAATTTACAACAGACGTACACCCAAATGCGCCCCCGCATCAGGAAAACAGCCATGGCGATCTATGAACAGTATACCTTACTACCGCTTGAAATGAAAGGCGACCCCACGCACAGGTCCATCATGAAGGCCAAGCGTCACTTGGAAGAGGCTATGGGGCTACCACCCACCGTGGCCCTGGAAAATGCGATCAGAATGCGCAAACAACTGTTTCAGGACATGCTGCCCGAAGAATATCCAGGCCTGTCGGACGATGATTAGAATAAACGGTTCAGAGCGAACATGGCTGAAGATGGAACTTGCTGAAATGGCGACTTCTGATTGGACAAGACTACATCTAACGGACAGGAACGAATATGATAGATGCAAATGGTGGCCTCTGATTGGGCAAGAGTCTTTTTGAGTTGTAAACATACCCAACGCGGCTCCCCAGCGTGGGTATGATGTAACATTGGGGAAAATAAACTATATGAAAAAACTTCTTGTTGTTGTTGTTCTCTCATGTGTCATCCTTGTTTTTGTTGTTGTTGTTCTCTCTCCGGTCTATATCATGGCGTCAAGGCGTTATGTTAGAGCGTTAAGGCATAACTACAAGCGTTGACGGGCGTCAGTGCATTTCGAAGAATTAGTGACAATTACATGGAATATCTAGAAAATCAGAATTTCTGAGCTATTTCACCAGGGCGTTGAAGCGTTAAGCTTGGCGTTGGCGGGCGTTGCTACAATATGACACCTCATACAACGCATTCGGACCAAGAATGGTCCCTCTCTACGCCAAATACCTTCCTTTCACTGCCCCAAAATGTCCACTTTGGCTACTACTCGTACTGATGACGTCACCAATGACGTCACAGATGACGTGAACATCCCTCAAATTGGGGTCTACACCCCAAGAACTACAAAATGACACCTCACACGACGCATTCAGACCAAGGATGGTCCCTCTCTACACCAAATACCTTCATTCACTGCCCCAAAATGGCCACTTTACTTACTACAACCAACTGCGCATGCGCAGATTGACGTGACTTGCATTTGAAAACACACCATTCTGACTCTAACCCACACAAGCTTCACTTTGACACCTTCCACGACCCATTCGGACCCATAGCGGTCATCTCTACCCCAAACACACACCCACATACCCCCCCCCCCAAATGCCTGCTTTCTATACTACGGCCAGACTGCGCCTGCGCAGAATGACCATATTTCTACCCCACATCCACGCCACCAGATGCTCCATTACATAGGCTTCACATGGATACCTCACACGACCCATTCGAACCGTGAATAGCCCATCTCTAACCCAAACACACCCACATACACACCCAAAAATGCCTGCTTTCTATACTACGGCCGGGCTGCGCATGCGCCAATTATTGACAACGTACGAATTATTAGTGTAGTCAAGTGCTCCTGCATGAGAGTTTCAAAATAAGACCTCATACGACACCATTGGACCACCAGGGACTCACCTAGACTCCAACACGTCCACCCAGTATGGATTTATACATACATTGGGCTTATACCCCAGTATATGGGTCTATATGGGGCTATAGACAGACCTCAAACTTTTTCAAAAATTTCACCGTTTCGTGCCGGGACACTTCCTATCATGTTTGTCTTGACGAGACAAAACAAATCAAAACAACCATACCGCAAATGTCTAGAAGTACGGTTCCCAGTGGGACAAACATTGGTCCTATACCCCTAGTATGGGACTATATGGGGCTACGTAAACAAATCTTGAAATCTGGTGACCATCTTGGATTTTTGCTAATTTAGAGTATTTATAGTGTTTTTATTTTGTTTCCAATGAATGGTTGGTCCCTTTATAAGAGTTTAGATAAAATGAAACAAATATTGGATGACATTTGAATGAATAATTGGCAATTATGTTTAAAAAATGATTTTCGATGATGGCCATTTTGAAATTCAAAATGGAGGTCCCAAATGTTAATGCAAAAACTGGCACCCATTCTTTTCTTAATCAGCGAACTTTCTAGATGTGTTTAGACATGAGTGCCAAGAATCTACCCGAAAAAATGATAAATCTGGAAAATGTTACATAAGCCCATAGACTATAAGGACGGATAGAGTTTTATTGAATCTCTGAGTTGCCGTTTTGGTCGGGGGGTTGGCAGGAAACCGTGGTATCCACTGATTCCCCTTGTTTATATAGAGTAGGAGGAGAGTATATATAAATGTTAATATCATAATTAATAACCGACCAGCTACAAGCCCCTGTGGTTCGCGATGACGCTAATGCATCCACTCACAACAATGTGATTCTTAATATTGTATTGATATTTTTCCATTCCGGTGGCCTTGACTTTGTTGTTTGCCAAAGCCGGTGGTATTCCACCTTTTCCTTGCAGAGGGTTTACCTGGACATTTTTGATGATTCGAGCGAGTTCTAAAGGGGTTGCCTCTATTATACAATCTCGTACATTTAAATCGCAGCGCTTGTTTTGAATCAGCATGTCGGTATCCCAAGCCAACCTCCTTGCCCACAGCGCATGCCTCATTTCGCAGGCTCCATTACCATCCCTGCCACCAA
This sequence comes from Hanleya hanleyi, assembly GCA_036873755.1. Lineage (NCBI taxonomy): Eukaryota > Metazoa > Mollusca > Polyplacophora > Lepidopleurida > Hanleyidae > Hanleya > Hanleya hanleyi. The sequence continues at coordinate 51,202 of JAVTVY010017596.1, forward strand.
TAGCGGAAGTTGACCTTTACTACGTTGCTGTGACGTATAGGGGAAACCAACCAACCTTGCACAGTTCAGTTTGAATCCGGCCGAACAACTCCTTTAGTGTTGCACATGAGCGAACTACTTTTCATGTGCTCTGTTCAGATAAACAGGGAAATTATCTCCAGATAGTCTTTTTTTAACGCTAAGTCAACAGAGTATGCGGCAAGAAAAGAAGTAAATCGAAATATTTGGTAAACATCTATTTTACTATATATGATGTCACTTCCGGCGATGTGCGCGAAGGCCCCGAATAGGTCCAAAAATCTGACTGGTGGCTGGGGTGTTATTAGACCCCCAGCGAGGTGCTTGATCCCAAGCTTGTTTTGACTTCCGATGTCGATTTCAGCGCGACATCAAAGTAACTTAGCCAGCGATGAAGTTCAAACCTCTCACATATCATACCTCGCAGAGGACTGGCGTAATCAGCGAATTGTGCGCGTTCACTGATTGGTTTGATTTAGAGGAAAACCCTTGATCTATTTATATCCAAAACGTTGCTATGGGCAACTAACCAAGCCAGTGTATCGGTCGCTAACATATCAATTGATACACCCCCGGGTGTGAAAAGGAATATGAACGAAATGTCGTGATATGACTGAAATAGTGTTGAAAGCGACGTTAAATCACCTTCGCTCACTCACTCACAAACCCTGATCGATCGATACACTGGCTCGCGAGGATGGTAGTATATTCTTGAAGTTTGATCGTAATCAATATCCAGGACTAGTTCATTAGCAGAGACAAAATATTCAAAGATTTTTTTTTTGCTTTGAGCAAGCAGGTTAGGGCCATCTCGATCTCTAAAATGGAGGTAAAACGGGTCGTTTTTGCCCGATAACTTTTGATTCCTAATTAACCAATGCTTCAAAACTTCAGGCGCATTAATTTATCAATTGTTCCATGTCCTACAATTAATTTGCCAATTGAACAGACGTTTGTCCTATTGTTATGCAAATTAGATAGCAAATTTTTACTACCATTTGAGGCGGATATTTATGTCTGTGCTCCTCACAAGTCATTTGTGAACTGATTTATTGAGCAAAGACGACCTTTTTACATCCACTTTAGAGAGCGGGATTGCCCTAACCTGGTAAGTGGTGCATCATCATTTTGACATTTGATCATTTCAGTATCTGGCATATCGCCTCTCACTGACGTTTCCATGTAAACAAAACAATCCTAACGTCAACCACCTCGCCGGGGGTCTAATAATACGCTGGTGGTCTAATGATAAATGAGCCTGTGAAATGGAGCATGCGCTGTGGGGAGGATCATTTGTCCTGACGTTTTAGGCCATAGTGACCTTTGACCTACTTATGTCAATTTTGGTTCGCAACATATACCTGACCCCATAGTGCTAGTCCAATGAGAGAGAAATTAGTCAAATTGTTAAAAAGTCAAGGAGCGCATTCCAGAAAAACGTGGCTTTGATATCAAAGTGTCACCGAAGTCTCAAACAACAAGGAGCTCTCATTGCATTGTGCACCAAAATTATGCATATTTTTGCAAATCCGCAACAAAATTTAAATATGGTATAGCAAATATTATATCTGGACATTGTGGGTGTATCTTGAAGCCCCATGGGCTCTTGTTCATGGAGCACATAAAGCTTATATTCGGCGCAAAGAGAATATTACAACAGTGATATTGGATTATATAGACATTATAAGTTGTACAACAACACCAGCAATGCAACAGAAATGCAAACAAATGGCCTGACCACATGAGAGAGGGGGAGGGGCTACAACATCACAACAGCGTGCCTACCGCGGGCATGCACTCATACGCGCACTGCCATTTTAAACCTGCCGTTGTTGTTAATATTGTTCGTGTAAATAATGCACGCGGCTATATACCTACAAATTGAATGATCAAATGAAACAATTACATGAATTCTCATTAATTACCTGAGCATATCCGCAGACATCATCCAAACAACTTCTAGCCACTTGCACGTATACACCACCAGAGTGATTTCCCAGCTAACGGAAAGTATGTCATAGTGGACAAAAAGTTTGTCGTTATGTTATTCAGAACTAGGGCAACGTTCCAGTTAGATAACAACAGCTTCATTTCCGAGAAACGCCATTCACACGAAGGTTGACCTATCATATGAACTGGTGTGTCAATCTCCTTTACAAATCATGACGGTGTATACCGCCTACTTTGAAATTTTAAAGAAGGATTCTAGTATAGGTTGCACACCACCAAATGATCTTACTATTTATGTAGTAAATTGGCTTAGATTCTTGGTATGTGCTTTAGAATAGGTTAACCAGAAGACTATTCTGTGAAGTCATGTGACGCAGTCAGTATGTCGGCACCTCTTCCCACTTCCCTTATATGTGTTGTAATGTCCAAACAACTCTATTCCCAATATTTCCCGACTACTAATAACATATATTGTCAGAAAGCCTGGCTTCTGGCTCCAAACATATCGAAAATTGAGGTGACCGTACGTACCATTTTTCCGAGCCACAGCTGGAGGGAGATATGCCATAGAATAAACACCCCCATGGCGGCGGCAGGAAGTGTGTAACGAAAATTTCCTGAAATTTATTTTTTATTTTCAAAGTGACTAAGAAACTTCTTAGTTATGAAGACCAACTATTGTAGAGAGATATACAAAAAGTATTACACAAAACAATTCACTTCCGGAATGAATATGGTCCAATCGTTGTAGCCGGTCTTTTATTTTCCGGGATAACCCTCGGTACAAGGTGTGCAACCTATATGTGGCACAAATCCCTAGAAACAATAATACTTTTAACGTTTCTCTTTCTCCAGCAAAGAGGAAAAATTGTGTATATGCATCCGATTCGACAATCAGTATTCAGCCGTTGTCCACAAAAGAATTCTCGATAATAATCAGTTTTCGTACGACACTTAACATCGATTCCAAATATGCATTAAATGATAATTAAAAAAATAAATACCGCAAATAAATAAATAAATAAATAAAAAAGGGGGTTTTCTCCAAGAGAGAAGCGATCAACAGTTTTCAATGACGACAGCAAAGTATCGTGATATCTTAATCCAACTTTATTCCCAGTCGTTTTCTAGAGTATAACATATCTCAATCACGCTCATATTGGCAAGATACTGGTGTGGTATGAATAATAAAGAGCGGATTTTCGATCCAGAAACTATACATCCGACTCATTGTAAGAAATATTATGTCATTTTACTTTTCTTCGGAAGAAAAAACGGCTATCGTTTGAATAAACACTATCGGTAGATCTTGTCTACTGCCACAATAGTGACGTCAAATAATCCAATTCTATTCAGCGTCTTCAAAATCATATAGAGAAGGGCAATTCATCTTTCGCGGACCATGTGGTTTTATTGATAAGAATTTGGTGTTAAATCTAAACAATAAAATAAAGTCATTTTAGTGTTATTGACAATATTTCCATTAGAAGTACCGTGATGGTATTGATTATTCAGAAGCATGTAACTGCATCTCAACAGTTACAGTTGAGACAAAAAATTCTTACAGGAAATTTTAGCTATTTTTTTCTTGCATCCTTTTCCGTTCGAATTCTTTCTGTCAGGAGTGTGGTAGTATACACAACTATTGCATGGTCTTTCTGTCAGGAGTGTGGTAGTATACACAACTATTGCATGGTCTTTCTGTCAGGAGTGTGGTAGTATACACAACTATTGCATGGTCTTTCTGTCAGGAGTGTGGTAGTATACACAACTATTGCATGGTCTTTCTGTCAGGAGTGTGGTAGTATACACAACTATTGAATGGTCTTTCTGTCAGGAGTGTGGTAGTATACACAACTATTGTATGGTCTTTCTGTCAGGAGTGTGGTAGTATACACAACTATTGTATGGTCTTTCTGTCAGGAGTGTGGTAGTATACACAACTATTGTATGGTCTTTCTGTCAGGAGTGTGGTAGTATACACAACTATTGGATGGTCTTTCTGTCAGGAGTGTGGTAGTATACACAACTATTGTATGGTCTTTCTGTCAGGAGTGTAGTAGTATACACAACTATTGGATGGTCTTTCTGTCAGGAGTGTAGTAGTATACACAACTATTGTATGGTCTTTCTGTCAGGAGTGTAGTAGTATACACAACTATTGTATGGTCTTTCTGTCAGGAGTGTGGTAGTATACACAACTATTGTATGGTCTTTCTGTCAGGAGTGTGGTAGTATACACAACTATTGCATGGTCTTTCTGTCAGGAGTGTGGTAGTATACACAACTATTGCATGGTCTTTCTGTCAGGAGTGTGGTAGTATACACAACTATTGTATGGTCTTTCTGTCAGGAGTGTGGTAGTATACACAACTATTGCATGGTCTTTCTGTTAGGAGTGTGGTAGTATACACAACTATTGCATGGTCTTTCTGTCAGGAGTGTGGTAGTATACACAACTATTGCATGGTCTTTCTGTCAGGAGTGTGGTAGTATACACAACTATTGCATGGTCTTTCTGTCAGGAGTGTGGTAGTATACACAACTATTGTATGGTCTTTCTGTCAGGAGTGTGGTAGTATACACAACTATTGTATGGTCTTTCTGTCAGGAGTGTGGTAGTATACACAACTATTGTATGGTCTTTCTGTCAGGAGTGTGGTAATATACACAACTATTGTATGGTCTTTCTGTCAGGAGTGTGGTAGTATACACAACTATTGTATGGTCTTTCTGTCAGGAGTGTGGTAGTATACACAACTATTGGATGGTCTTTCTGTCAGGAGTGTGGTAGTATACACAACTATTGTATGGTCTTTCTGTCAGGAGTGTGGTAGTATACACAACTATTGCATGGTCTTTCTGTCAGGAGTGTGGTAGTATACACAACTATTGTATGGTCTTTCTGTCAGGAGTGTGGTAGTATACACAACTATTGTATGGTCTTTCTGTCAGGAGTGTGGTAGTATACACAACTATTGTATGGTCTTTCTGTCAGGAGTGTGGTAGTATACACAACTATTGTATGGTCTTTCTGTCAGGAGTGTGGTAGTATACACAACTATTGTATGGTCTTTCAATGACAATGTTATGAATATCTTTGGAAGTTATGTTTTACATTCAGAATATTGTCACTTAAGTTTTGGAAAGTGATGTTTATCAATTGATAGTGTCGATGGAGCCTATATGTCAATGTAGGTTGCACGAAGGTCAGTTTACCTGATTAAATAAGGACGTGACCTTGAACTTTTCTATGCGTGAGAGTTAGAGGTAAAGGGTATGTGGATCTTTAATATTAGGTCTTATATAGAAGTTGACAAAAGTTTTGAACTCTGAAGTTTGTAGCTGAAGTCCTAATGCAGAGGGTTAGTGATCGAATAATTTGAAAGTTGTTGCTTACCAATACATGATAAAAGTTGACATGGATTTAAGAGATTTTTGACAATTACAAGCGTCTGGTCTGTCATTCATAATTCAGCCGTCGTCCATTAGAGAATATCCGCGTCCATAATCCAAAGACCTATTCCATATTCCATATAACAGTATTAGCACCAAATTAAAAAAGACAATCATGGTATACATAAACATCGGCTTGTATCCTGCAAGAGAGAAGCGGTCAACAGTTTTCAATGATGCCGGCAAGACATCATGATGTTCCAAAAATATCAAATCCGTATCGCTGATCAGTATTCTTAATCCATAATATTCGTTGTAAAGTCGTCATCTAAAGAATGATGTATCTCACTCACGATTTGATTGTGACTGTTCATATGAGTACCATGAGGATCTTGAATTACATGGGTTCATACGGTTTGCTAAAAATAGCAAAACCGCCATGTTTCATTCCCAGAGTGCAATGCGAAACCACGAGTAAACTTTTGAATCCAGATAGGGTCCAGAGGGAAAAATATCCATCTCTCTTCTCTGCATTGCTCTGCAGGTTGAGAGAGTTCGGAGTGTCCCCAGAAGGGGTGGGGAAAACCTATCAGTACAGGAATAACGGGTTAGAGATATTCAGGGAGTGCTCGGTTATCCAGGAGTTCAGCAACAGCAAAGTAGACCAGGAGTATATTGTTAGGCAGAAATTAAAGCTGTTGGAAAATGATGGTGTAGTCATTTTCAAAGCTGGGTCGGTACTAGGCAACCCAGGACCAGTGGGGGCCTCAGCCATTGTATTCCTCAAGGGTCTCAAATCTGCTCCCATCCGTCTCAAGAAAGCCGTCACCAAGGTGGGCAATAATAATACTGGAGAGTTGGTAGGTGTCAGACTAGGTCTAGAACACGTAGCAGACAATTCTGCAGAGGCAGATGTAAACATCTTCACAGATTTTCAGTCTGCTATTTTGTCTAGCTTTTCTTCAGACATTCCAGGCAACAGCTAGCTGAGGATATTAGTGCTATAAGAACCTCAGCTAGATCCATTTTGTCCGTTGCCACTGGTGCCCAGGCCACCGCGAGATTATTGATGGGTATAAACCTTCAGTGTTTCGACACATGAGGAAGAAAACTCCACAAAGGTAAGCTGTGTCCAGGCTGTGATCAAGAAAACAAACACCAGGAAGTTTTTTCACAAACACAGAGGAAGAGAACAAAGCTGCCTGAACCAGATCATCAGTGGTCATACCAAACTGAAACATCATCAGGTGAAGCTGAACACCAACATAACGTCAGCAGACTGCAGTGTCTATAATGTATGGCAAGCCGTTTTGGTATTTATTCCTTTATTTTTGATATCAAAAATTCTTTTTTTGATATCAAAAATAAATGTGCGCCGTTTTGGTATTTAATCGGATCATTGTTGATATCAAAAATACTATTTCTATTAGAATTGTTGATATCAAAAATAGTATTTTTGATATAAAAAAAAGAGTTTTTGATATCAAAAAAAAACAGTTTATTTTTGATATCAAAAATACTATTTTGGATATCAAAAATTCTTTTTTTTGATATCAAAAATAAATGAATAAATACCAAATGGCAAGCCGTTTTGGTATTTATTCCTTTATTCTTGATATCAAAAAAAGAATTTTTGATATCAAAAATAAATGTGCGCCGTTTTGGTATTTAATCGGATAATTGTTGATTCTCTCGCCTCCTGTACAGCTGACAATGCATTTTGTACAACATTTCTAACAACAGCGTTAGCCTGAGTTGGGTTACCCGAATCAGCCATTCTCCATTTTTTTTTGGCGTCAAACGACGGGTGTCGGGACTGAGGAGTGAAATTGTATCAATCAATAAACAAGGGAAAATTTCGATTGAATGATAGCTCTTGAATATATGAACAACCAACGACAGAATTTGTGTAATTTGCATTATGATTTATGTTATTTTGTATGGTAGCACTTTTTGAGATGAAGCCAAAGATGGGAGATAAATCTTGGTAAGGGAGAGCGCATTATTTCCGTTTTGGCAGGCCCGTAGCCAAGGGGGGGTTTCTGGGTTCGGGCGAACCCCCCCCCCCCCCTTGGAAATATTATATACTTTTCTCATATAAATGCCCTTTTCAAACACTGAAGCGAACCCCCTATTTACCCCTTTTCCCATACAGCGAACCCCATGATGTGCCCTTTTGGAGTGAAGGCGAACCACCCCTAAGTAAATCCTGGCTACGGCCCTGTTTGGTGTAAGTGGTCCTCTATTTTTGATATCAAAAATAAACTGTTTATTTTTCATATCAAAAATACTATTTTGGATATCAAAAATTCTTTTTTTGATATCAAAAAAAGAATTTTCGATATCAAAAAAAGAATTTTTCATATCAAAAATAAATGAATAAATACCAAAACGGCTTGCCATAATAATGTGCCTGAGACAGTCCATCATTATGTCTTTCAGTGCTCGAGATTCGAGGAAGAACGTGATTCTCTGATGGACAAAGTGAATCAGACTCTGCGTCTTTCCAACAGGGAGAAAGGATCTGTCGTGGGGGAGATAAACCTATACAGGTGGTAAGTGGGTACAGTGAGGTCCTCTCAAGGGTGCACAATTCTCAGATAGTGGGCGCATTCTGTGACTACCTGAGTAAAAGACCTACACTGCCTAAGAACTATTTAAACTAGTTGCATCAGCTGTGCCCCCATTGTCGCAGAGGTCACAGTCGGACAAGTCAGATTGATCGATCGAACACCGCCCGCCGTCTAGTATCTCAAGCATAAGGGAACAAACAGCATTGTGAGAACATAGTCACCATGTGATTTTGTCTTGTAGCACCAGTCAAAAATACCCATCGAGTTAAGAGTGGATTAAAAGATAAACAACAACAACAACGACAACCCAATACTTACAAAATTTGTTTGTTGGAATTTTACAAAACATATGACATTAAAGAATTTCCGGGGACAAAAAATTCAAAATTCGTCTTGGAGTTTTTGTCCATATTTGAATAAGATTTGTTATGTCTGTGTGGAAGAGTTTAAAAGGCGGAAATTGTCACCCTCAATTCTTCTTTAAAAATGTACCAAAGCGCGTAAAATGAAGAGCAAATTTGTTTAAAAAAAAATCCATGGGGAGGACCCACGGATCCGCCGCTTCGCGAGAGGGTGTCCCACACCCGATTTGCTCCCCCTCCCCGTCTTCAATGGGCTTCGCCATCTCGAACTGACGCCATGTGGCTACGTGTGCCAAGAGGTAAATGTAGACTGACCGCCGTCGT